>JAXGGA010005238.1:0-80024 GCA_038373865.1 Uloborus plumipes
ATGATTTGTATTTTAAAACATTTTGTAGTCTTAGTTGTAAGTAGAATATTTATCATTAAGACAACGTGTTTTTTATTGTGCTTTGAAACGTGCCTACCTCTGAACAAAAAATTAACAAAACTTAAATATTTTATACGACTGGCCTTCTTACTAATTTTTTTCTAAAAGCTCTTTTATTTTTGCGTTTCACAGTGTAGTTTTTTACTATACATTTATCATATACATATCATAGCGTGATGTAATTAAAATAGTTTTTTAATAGATTGTTGTCTTATTAACGCGGTGAAACCGCCGAGGACAGCCATGCCATAACAAAGGTTTTCGAAGTAACAACTCATATCCATTATAATGCAAAGGATTTCTCATTTTTTGTTCTCCTGCTTTTCAAATAATTTATATTGCAAAAACTACAAGAGTTGCTCGCGATAAAAATTAATAATACGTACGTGGCCTGCTAATGAGTTTCACGCTTGATTCAGTCAAACTTCTCATTATCATTACTATTACTGTTTCATATCAACCACGTTTTGTAACAATGGATTCCTTACTTAATCATTTAGGACAAATCGTTTTAGATTTGAGCAAAATTTGAAGATTTTTCTCTATTTCTTCAGAATCCCTTCATCAAACCCTACGTCAATTAAAAATAATAAGCCGGAAAAATTATGAATCTATCGATACCTGGTTCGACAGTTCATTGGCTTTCAGGAGAAAGAAGCTGGACTCAATGCAAATAATACAATAAAATATTTTTCAAAAAAGTGACAATATCTCAAAGCCTGAGGGGAAGGGGCAATTACCCTTCCAAATGATGGGCTTGCATCGCATGCGGCCCACCAATAATGCTACTGTTACGTGTGTGGCCCTTTACTGAAAAAGGTTGTGCTCCCCTACGGTAGAACATGCTTTTCATATTGCATATAAAGGTTTGCATTACTTAGTTACAATAAAAAACATTAGAAATGTCTTCTTTTCTTGTACTAACAGTACAAAACTAACAAAAAAACTTTAATCAATGAAATTAATTTAAAAAACCGTAAATATTTTGTATTTTTAGTGTCACTTAAAGCTCAAAATGTTACATCGAAATTACCGATGGGATTAATCTTGAAAAAAAAAAAAAAACATGTTATAAGTATTCGGATGCATTGTCGGAGAAGGATTGTTTATACCGCTCATTAATGTTGCACTTTTTATAGTTTCATCATCGACGGTAATTCGGTACATGTGATTTTGATAAATTAATAGTTTCCCTCCCCGGGTCGATTACATGTAACTGAAGCTCATTCTGGTAAGAAATTAATATCGATGAAGTAGATAAAACGCGAGTAAAAAAAATGGCTAAAGAATAACCACCAACACGTTTTATGTGAAAAGGGGGTTGGTAGGGACGAAAAAAAATCCCTGCGAAACCCTTCTTGGAATCCGGAACTGGCCCCCTCTTTTGATTGACGTTATCTCTCCCCATGGGCGTGACACATGGGCTTGACCAACTCGTCAAAGTAGCTCGCGTTATCAGCTTTAGGCGAAGTAGTGTGCACACCAAATATTGTTACTCGTCCTTCAAATTCAATTATTTTTTAATACGCTTCGTAGGATAGCACCTCTGACCCCCTGGAGTCCACGGATCACGCTTTAGGGAACTGTCAACACTAGGGATGCACCGATAAGCAAATTGGTCGATTATCGATTACAGTTAAACCTGTCTATCTCGAATTTCATGGGACAGAAGAAAAATTCGAGATACGGAGGTTTCGAGAAAAACAGATTATTATAAAATTTACAAGAATAAGCAATTAATTGGAACAAAGTTGAATACTTGATACATTGTTTCGCATTTACATTGTTGAATATTTTACTGTACGACATGTTGTGAGTCCACGTTTTACCAATTGTGATGGTTATACAGTGACGCTCTTTATAATAACCATTCGTTATTAAGACTATCCCAATAAAACGACTGATGGGAAAACCCCCAACTTTATCCCAATATACCCCATGTTCTACCTCTTACAGCGACCACTCGTTATAAAGACCTTTTTCTGTGGGACGGAGATGGTCGTTATATCGAGCGTCGACTGTATCGGTTGCTAGTTAATGCATACCTTTAAGTACGAACATACTCTTTGAATGATTGTGCAGAGGATGATTTTTGTCTCCAAGTTATACCATTGATAAAGGTGGCTGGAGATGAAATTCAAAAATGAGAGTCGTCAAAATTCGAGATATAGAGGTTTTCGGGAAAAATCATTCGAGATAAACATGAGAAAAAACACTAAACTTTTGCTGTAAAAGCAGGGAAATTGGAAAAATTCGATATAGAGAGGTTTTCGAGATAAGCAGGTTCGAGATGAACAGGTTCGATTGTAATCGGCTGAGCCGATCAATGATAAGGATGGTTGTTTTTAATACTACCAATTTTACCATCACGGTTTTTTTCGCTCTTATACAACTCCGGGTTTAGAAATAGTAAGTAATTTATTTCTGAGAGAAGATTTTTTTTACCATTTTCCTAATTTTCACATAATAGTTGCAATATTTTATCAAATTTCTTACAACCAATTTTCATGTTATTGTCAAAAAAAAAAAAAAAAAAAAAAACATCAACAGCTGTTAATTATACTGGACATGAAAATGCAAAAAAGAGGAGGGGAAATCTGTGGTGAGCACTCCAATTTAGGAGTACTTTCAATTTGAAATTTTTAATAATTCGTAGCAATTTAATTCAAGACTTATTCTTTATAAAAATTAGAGATTGTCTAAAAACAGTGTGCTAAGGAGAAAACTAGCGCCACATGAAAAATGTTGCATATTTGTGTATATTTATTCCAAGTAGGAGAATTAATTTATTTAACACTTTATATCAACGGTGATAATTTTTATTGGCTGTTAATAAAATGATTCGTCATCGTTTCTTAGTGAAGGTATACTTTAAAGAACAATATTTAAAAAATATTTTTTCTGCCGACTAATCGGAACGATTTTGCCGATTATGATCAATTAATCGGTGCATCCCTTCAATACCAAATCTATGGTTTAAGAGAACTATTCTCAAAATAAAAGCATTTTAATGTTTCCTTTATTGAATTATAGCAAGAACTGTACGGTTCGTATTTAAATGGATAAGCTACAAATAATTTGATTGCACTTCAGAATGCCGATTTTTTAAGAAATCGTGTCTTTACGATTGAGGCATAACAATAAAAGAAAATGCTGATTTTTGTTACTGCATACTTATATCAACATAAATTCCGCACAGTAGATTTAATGCATAGAACTAAAAACGAACCCACTTTCTTTCTTTTTTTCCCTTAATTTAATAACACGAAGATCTTTAATCCTTCATTATTTCAAGGTTCGGATTTTTAGTGAATTCGTTTGTCGGTGGATGTAGATAACATGAAACTTACGCCTACCGTAAAATGGGGTGTATAGGAACAGCGGGGTCAATCGGAACAAAACTTCCCGACCGTACAAAGAAATTCTTCATAAATATACTATTGGGTATTTTTCGCCATGAATTTTTTTTTTTAGAAAGGTAAGATCATAGGAAGTAGGAAAAAATTGCTTTTGTCAATCTGGCAACGCTACTGGCTTCTAAGGAGGGCTGCACGTGGAATGCTAGAAAACATCACATTTTCATGGACTGCAAAACTTCATATACATGAACAAACCTTCTTATATTTAAAAACTAAGAGTGGTATGTTTCAATTATACATGTATCTGAACAACAGAATATCACATTAGAATTTACATTTCTTATAAATTGTGTCATAAAAATGAAGAATTCTGAAAAATGCCATAGGGAAGAAATTTGCGGGGTGAATCGGAACACTTAGTTCTGTTGTTCCAATTCAAACTTATTTAAAGGAAACTGTTTGAAAAATCAAGATTCTAACCCCAATTCTTCTAATCAAGACAAGGACAAGGATTTATTACTGTTTATCCCTTCTCATGAGCAACTAGATTTTAGAATGACAAAAAGTTGCAGATTTCAAAAGATTTTTTTCCATGAGACTTTTTTTTACTTAAAATGTTTAAAATGTTTAAATGACTTTATGTATTGAAAGTCCAGCTCTCAGACAGTGATGAATAAGCGAAAAAATCTTTCAGGACAATGCCCGAAACCCAGAGATTTCAAGAAACTAAAGAAAAGGCAGAGTTTATCCCAGGAGATGTTATGAAAAATCTTAAGCCAAGTCATAATTGCTAGTTTTAAGGACAAGTACATATTTGTGGACAACATGAGTGACTTCCATTCATGTTAAATCTTTGTATTTCAATTCAAAAGCATTTCTTAAAATTACTTTTCATTTTTCATAAGTTCAAAATTATTTTGAATTTTGACAAATTATAAACATTTACTGGTATTAAAATTATACATTTATTTGACAGTAATTATCTGTTCTTATTCTCCTCCATCAACATTACTCATGTTTGTGAAACCTATTACAAGTTAAAGTGAAAAAAATAAAAATTTTAACATGTGTTCCGATTGACCCCTATCAGCGGGGTGATTCGGAACACCCATAATTTCCTATATATTTTAATAATAATTGTTCAAAATGTTTTGTCTTTGCTTGGAATATCAAAAGTAAAGCAAGACCGAAGTTTTTACCCAAAAAACCAAATTAAAAAAAAAAAATCTTTTAACTACTTTTTTTGCAATCAAAGCTGAAAAGTGTTCCGATTCACCCCATTTTACGGTACTTACAAAATATTTATTGATCCGAAACAAAATCTAATACCAATCCCATTGTATCCACACAAAACTGTGTTATTGTTGTTGTTGTTTCTAATCTCCCATCTGGTTCGACGAAGTCAGACAAGATCAACAAATCCGTTGACATTGATGAAATCCAATACCAAAAGGGGAGTAGCATGGATATCATCCTACCTGTTCAAACCCAAACAGCCCAAGATATGTTGAGGTGAAGCCTGGTCACGATGGCACTTAGGACAGAGAGGGTAAGTCTTACTGCCCTCAAAAATAATTAAGGTCACTCGCAAGTCGGGACAGGCAAATGTTGGATTGCCTGTCACATGGGAAAGATAAAGAGACAAAAACTGTTACAGCAGCAAATGATTTACCAAAAACAACGTTGACTATGCCCTGTATAACGAGAGCTGGCGTCTCAAAGTAATCTTAATTTCTCACTCACCGCACTTTTCCCCTGATGGTTGTCATGGTTATGTCACTATGACTTTTTCCCCACCTTCGCGGTGGAGTCTGAAACGAATTAACCGCGAAAAGCGAAGGTTGACTGTTGGTTTGTTTATAAGAATAACTCTGAATAAAAGATAAAATTCACGTTCTTTAGAAACATAAAAGTAATATAGATAATACTATTATTAGTACTAAAGCCTAAACTATATTACATGTTCGCGTTTCAGTTATTTGTATGTAACTCTGAATAAAAGATAAAATTCACGTTCTTTGCAAACATAAAAGTAATATAGATAATACTTATTATTAATACTAAAGCCTAAACTATATTACATGTTCGCGTTTCAGTTCTTTGTATGTAACTCTGAATAAAAGATAAAATTCACGTTCTTTGCAAACATAAAAGTAACATAGATAATACTATTATAAATAATAAAGCCTAAACTACATTACATGTTCGCGTTTCCGTTATTTGTATGTAACTCTGAATAAAAGAAAAAATTCACGTTCTTTGCAAGCGTAAAAGTAATATATATATAATACTATTATTGATATTAAAGGCTAAACTATATTACGAGTGTGGTTAATCCTAAAAGCATATTTTTTAGTTTTTTAAAACTATAATTGTTTATTTGTGTTATTTTATTTATATGCAGGTATCGTAACATACGTAGAAAAATTATTTTTTTCTAGTGATTCCATTTTGAGTTATACGCAATCAAAAAACCACAAACTTTGAAAATTTAAAAAATATCAGGGTCTTTTTGCCTTAAAAAAAATTAAACCTGAAACAAATTTTGAAAACATATTTTGCTCATAATATAAAGTTTAAAGTTCTGCTAAATTTATTTCCTGGGTAGCATTTTCGGTGAAATAATGCAGGTTAAAATAGCGCGAAAATGGGTTAAAAACCATACTTGTTGTTTTGCCGTTTAACTGAAGAAAGCAACAATCCATAATCAAAATAGGTAGAGAATCATCATCATCGGACATCTAACAGTCATAAGAGAAAAAAAACGAAACACTCACTTGTATTCGAAGACTATTAACACCTACAGACGCGTGTAAGGTGTTATTTTTTCAGGAATAAGTACATGACGACCGAGCCCCGCTCGGTAAAAAGAAAAGAGGGAAGTTTGTAAAATCGTGTTTTTTCTAAAGTTCGAAGTACTTATTTAGATAAACTTGAAAAGCATGTTTAAGCGCTTGGTTGCAATTACGCATTTAAAACAGCCGTAATTTATTAAAAAAAACACAACCTTATTTAAACGATGTGCACTGTAAAATCAGAGAACAACTTCATTTTGATCGATCTCTTCAAAAACAATAATTCTAACGTATAGCCAAATACCAAAAAAACTTAAATTTACGCTGATGTGATTAATTATGAGACCCATTGTTAGTATAAAACGTGGTTGCTATTAAACAGTAACAATAGTAGTAATCATAATGAAAATGGAGAAAGAAAGCTCCTTAAACTTTTAAGGAAGGCACAAAAAACGGGGATTTTCTGAAAACTGGCGTTTTTACAGAAAAAAAACGCCAATGTAGATGAGCTTAGAAACCAAAACTTTATCTAAATACAAAATTTTATCAAAATCGTTGGAGCCGTTTTCGAGATCCGAGATATAAATTTATACATATATATATATATATATCAGTAGCGAGGCCTCAAGTCATCGAACGATTCGCCGATGACCTGAAGGCAAACCTCGTTTTGCACTGGAAGAATTAAAGGTTTAAAAATTTTATTTTCAGATTATTTTTTCGGATCATTTAATATTCCAAATAATTTTATTTTAGTGGTGCCATCTGTTGAGTAAACGATTAGGCTTGACCTTCACTCATCGCTAAAGATATCGCATCGGTTTTGTGTGTGCGCGCGCAAGTTTTTTCGCTTGTCAGCCATTTCAGCCAATCAGATTCTTTCACAGCTTCCCTTAAATGTCGTACGAGTCATCGGCGATTACCCGCGGAAATTTTATGTGCAAAGCATTTTGTTTTTACTGCAACTCTCAGTTTTGGCGGATCGTGGGGGTTGGATGGGGAGGGGTAGAGATTTTTTTCTCCTGTTTCGTTTATTCTTTTATATATTTTTTTTTCAATTCGGTGCGTCACATTTTTCAAAAAAAAGGGTTGCGGTTAGAAAAATATTGTTATCTTACGATGGCGCCAATATGAGCCTGACGTGTCGAAGACAATATTGTTTGCAACAGTAGTTTTGCATGGCGGAAAACACTGTTACCTTTTGTGTTTTGGAACTTCATCGAACTTTCAAAAACGAATACATGTGTGCGTGGTTTTGTTTTTTTACTCTCTTTTTAGTTTCAATTAAAATGTTTTTCATAAAAAGTAGTGCGCGTTGCCGTTCGAGCTTTGCATTTCAGCAAGCTTGAACTTTTCAAATTGAAAAAGAAGCATCTGTGAACCAAGATTTTTACAAGGTAAGTTGAATTTTTTAGTTTTAAAACTCATAAAAACAATATGAATGATTTTTATCATTTTAAAGTATACTTCATTTATTGTGTGAGGAGAATTTCCTGCTTCAACGGAAATAAAATTTTCGAAAACTGAAAAATTAAATTTCTGAAACGGCAGCCCAAAATTTTCAGAAATTTCTTATCACAAACAAACCTGAGCGAAACATATGGGCTGGTATATTTCTTTTGGGGCCTGAAAGTTAGCGATGACTGACGCTTGAAGTCACGCCTCGCTACTGATATATATATATATATATATATATATATATATATATATATATATATATATATATATATATATATATATATATATATATATATTATATATATATATATATATATATATATATATATATATATTGAAACAGGCAATCAAAACGAAAAGACGAAAACCAATGTTTCAATATTAATGTGCTGTTTTGTTTCTAGCGGCTTTGCGCTGACAGTTCAGCACAGGCTTTGATGTTCATGTATTTTTAAGTTTTTTGGGATTTTAATTCCCCCCCCCCTTTTTAATTATATGTATTTCTGTATTCTGTATTTATTTATATATATATATATATATATATATGCAAGAATTGCTTCTTTTCCTATGACTGTACAATCAATAAATATAAACATAACCGAGGTGTCGTGATTCTGTATAGAAATAAAGCGCACTGAAATGCGGCTTTTAGTTGTATTGATAAAAAGCACTGCACAACTTCAAAGTTAAGAGAATTTTTACCGAGCGAACAAACTTTCCACCATGTTGAATTTTCCAAGATTCACGTCCAACTTTCACAAAAAAAAAAAAAAAAAAAAAGAAAGAAAAAGAAAAAGAAATGCCGAAAATCAAAACATGTCACTGCCACACCTCGTCTAAATTGCAAGATAAGGCTATTAAGTGTAATTTTGGAATGTTGTTTCCTAATTTGCTGCGTGGTTAGACAAAATATGCCTAATAAGGAAAGTTTTGGAAGGTCACAATGATCATCCGTGTCCTCCCACCGGCTCCACACAGTAGATGATTTTTAATACATTATTTACGTGTAAATAATGCATCATTTATTAGTATTCAAATTCTATATGGAATATAACTCGGCAAGAGAGTAAAAATTTCAAAGTCTATCCGGCAGCGAAAGGACTTCTCAGAATGTAATAAAATTTTACACATGTTAGTTTGAAATCAATTAGCACTTTTTTCATACTGTGCCATTTTAACTTTTGAAAGAAGTTTTTTTTTGATCTACCCTCATCATACTCTAGTTTTCATCGATTCAATATATATTCCTATTTCGTACAATTCTTGTCAACGTAACTTTCATCATTTCGCAGTCGTGAAGTTTTTTATACTCCACCCGCGTTTGAAATTGAACATTATTGCTTATGCTGCAAGAGTGAGTGATGGGGGATAAGTTTATTTATGGAAATGGCGGTACCACCAGATGGAGGGGTAGTGACTCTTGCTTGATCAGTTCGATAAAAATTAAAACCATATAAATTAGAGTCAGCCTAGAGATGAAAATGGTCGGAAAAAACCCGGAAACTTTCGGAAAAAACCGTTTTTTTCCGTTTATTCCCGAGGAGGTTTATTTCCACTCCGGAAAAATTGAATTTTTCAAATTTTCAGTAAAATGAAATTAAAATTTTCAGCATAAAATGATAAATTTAGAAATTTATCATTCTTACGCTTTTTTTCTTTTTCACCTCTTACCATAATAACCTCTTGCTTTGGTAATGCAAGTTGGACGATATTACAATTTGCCTATAGATCAAGGAGAACTGTTAGAGCTGAGAAATTTAAATATATGAACATTGTTAAAAAATAAAACTTAACTTAAAGTTCAAATTTTAATCCAAAAAATATTTGATCACACTTGTTGAATTCATATGCATATTTATATACTCATATTACCAGTTCAAAATTCGTTTCAACTTTTCAAAATTTCAACCAACACTTACCTTTGCTTCAAGGGTCAAATGCAGCCTCAGGGAAAATTTATTGCTTGAGTAGAACCATTATAGATATTGAAAGAGTTTTACCCTTCAAACGTGCGTTTGTTTAGAAAACAAAAAATGATTATGGCAATTTTGTCGCAAGCAGATCTTAAATACAATTCTTGCTAGTTTTTTTTTCTTTGAATCTATTATACTATAAGTACCTTTTAAAAACATTAAGCAAGAAACTTTATTAAAAAGTTTTGAAAATAGTACAGATTTTTTATTGTTATAAATTTACATAATCAGTAAATTAAACACAATTTAAAAGTATTTTTAAACATACTCTTTTTGTTTAAAGTTAACTTTCAGTTAAATTTGAAATTACATTTTCATCTTTTTTCATCAATAGGCAGAGTATCATTTTTGGATTAATAATAAAAATAAATGTAAAAATATTGCTTTTAGTTGCTAAAGTTCTGCGCAAAGTTGAATTTAGTTTATAATTAAAGTAAATTTCAGGCCAACTTGGAATTAAATCTCTTTTGTTGTAATTAATTCTGCTTCATTTCAGAATCTGAATAAATTGATTCCACGCTGCCAGGAGAGGAATATTCACTCTGAATCCTGGACTCTTCGTCAAACAGACTCCAATTGCAGCGAATGAAATACTACAACGACTGGCGCAGTACGCTTTTAGGCACTTTCGACGAGAACTGATGCAATAATATTTGATTTTTTTTAAAAACCTCTTAGCTTGCTTTTAACTTTACTCAGTATTACACTGGTTATTCGCAATCAGCTTCATCCTTATGCATTTTTTCTACTAAATTTCAGTCATTGAAGTTCACCAGGTGAGGGTGACGCTGTTGATATGGCCCGTCAAGAAGTGTGTTTTTAAAAAATAATAATAAATAGTTTTTCAATGTTTACTGATGAAATATGTTTCTATGCTAATGTAAGGGTATGATTATGGCAAAAAACATTATGTCAAGTTAGTAAAAATTGAACGTCAAACATGTTTGTATAAAAACTAGTGTTTGGACAGGCCAGGGGAGTATACATTTATGACTATTTTCAGCTATAAATGCTAAATTAAAATAATTGTAGTGAATTAATTGGGTGGTTCATATAAAAGATAATAGTCTGTAATGCTTAGGCATACACAAACATTAATAAAATCAGTTTTACATGAAGTTTTTCCATTGGCCGTCCGAATTCAAATAGCGTAGAATCACCCATGAGTGTTTCCGAAAGCAGACCAGTTTCTTTCACTAGCTGCCGACGTTGGTGAATTTGCAACAAACGAGAAGCTAGTGGATGTAGTGGTTGTGTAGTACGAAGTCCGGACCACCAGGTAGAAGGACTTATGTGATTAGCTGATTCCCATACTGATTTTCGGGACCAGAACCCTGATGAACTTCTATATTCTGCGACGTTCGACATCACTTTTCCAATATCTAACTCAAGATTCTCAGCTTTTCTAGTGAGATAATCAAAATCATTACAGATTTCTTCATCAGACAAACACAGACCTTTGTAACGTGGATCATTTAATTTCGATTTAGATTGGGTGAGGAAAAACCAGAACTCAATAGTTTTCATTTTTAGATAGTGAGGTTATATTGCAAGGGAGAAAAATCATTCTGATTTTTCTTTCAAACACTATTATTGATGTTTGAAAGTATCTACTTATTATTTGAAGTTTTAAAGGCAGTCTAAAATAGAAAATTTGATTTTAAGGGTTAGACACACTTTATCCAATAGTAACAGTGAAATGACGATATGATTCATTTGTGGGGTTGGACCCAGAAAGATTTGAGTCATAAAACAGAAAGGCTATTTTTTCCCTATTAAAACCTACCTAATTATGCGTATTTCTGTCATCAGGTAAAATAATATGTGTTGATTGCATATATTTTTAATGATTAACCTTTTAAATGGTCCAAGAAAAACAAAACTAGTAAAAAACGCTTTTTTTAATTGTAAAAAAAGTCAGTTTTTCATTTTTTCTCAATTTTTCCGGTAAAAAACCGAAAAAAAAAACCGTTTTTTCCAATCGCTTCAAAATTTCCGGAAACTTTACATCTCTAGGTCAGCCATACCTGAACCATATCTAATTTCAGATAGAGCTATTATGTCGGGATGCTGATCCTCAAGAAAATACCTTAAGTATGAGGTCATTAGAGCCCGGTATCGGAGACCGCACGCTAATACATGTGTTATCATGATCGATTTTCGACATGTCCTCCAGGGATCCGCCCGTACCTAACCACAGCTATCGTGAGTTTATAAACGGATAGGGAGCCCTGACGAGACGCTCGGTTCTTAAATTTGAGACCGAGAACCTTAGGGTCGAGCAAACCGCTGAGGCCCAGCACTCGCCCAGAGTGTATCTGTTTCACTTCTAAATGACTTAATGTGACCACAGACATTTTTAACGCCTCCCAGCCCCAGACCACGCATGTAATCAATGATCGGTGGAAATCTTTGATCGGGCTGGGATCGAACCCGGTTCGGAACTCCGGACACGAGTCCGATGCCGCTTAACCGATCTGTCGGCCACCCACGGCCCTATTCCACACAGGGACGATGGCGAAAGCCCATAAGCCGTAGGCTGTGGAGGCTGAATTCTTTCCCCAAAGACCGTTAGTAAAAAGGCTTCGAAAGAGAACGAAAAATTTTGTTCCACGTACTACGGGATCAAGATTGGCAGTTCAGGGTCATTAGTTGAGTGCTTGATGATGTTGAGATAGAGTGTTTGTATGATCGATAGGTTGATGTTTAAATCTTTTGATGATTTTTGAATCATTTGCAATTATAACCTTGAAAAATTGCCTAATTGAAATTATTTGAAAGTTCCGGCTCCAGTGAGCCCTGATTGAGTCCGAGTTTGGGAGACTTCTGTTTCTGAAGCTGTGGGTGCGGTACGGGATGTGTTCCCGAGAGACATGCTTAGTCATATGGACAGTTCATTAGCACAACTAGAGTCCTTGCTTAATAGAAGGGATCACTTTGAGTGTGTGAGCGTTCGTAAACACAAAGGCTTAAATCTACTGGAGATTTATTCAGGGGTAAATATAACAGAGTAGTCGCCAAATGAGCGAAACGCAGCTGCGTAGGTGGCTACCTGCAGTTTGCAGCACTTGGGAGAAGAGAATTCCCCTTGCCCCTTATCACAGTTCTGTGTCTTGTGGTTTTCACCACATTTGACACAGCGTTGAGGGAAGGTTGCAATTCTCGCTCGAATGGTTGAGTCGCTGACAGTTATGGCACTGTGGGGGGGCCTCGCTTGCGCTTAAGTGCTCCACAGTAACCATCGTGTGTGAGAATTTCGTCTCTAACTTGTATATATCTTCCCAAGACTCAGTCTTTTCAATCTGGTCCTGGAACACAGGAATGGGAATGTTTCCCCTTCCTGGTAAGCTGGGAAATTTTGGATGACCTAAAAATGATGATCTTCAAGATTGACTTTTATGTCAGCCTTCTCTGTAAAAACGGGAAGACACTTTTGATAACGATTCGGCGGAAGGTTTTGCCTATAAGGCGTGACATAGTGGGGATGTCAGCTGTTCTTAGGTAAGTGATCAATGCTCTAAGGGCTTGAACGTCAGCCGCGTAGAGATTGGCGAACTTACCCGAAAATTTAATTTTGAAGTCAATCTTGGAATTTAATTTAATTGATTCTATAAAGGCTTTGAAGCCAATATTAGGGTATATGGTCCGGATTTGTGGGGGCCTTTTGACTGGCTGAGCGTTAGGGCCGAGCTGTGTAGCTGCGTTATCTCCAGGCTCTGAAGTCTCTGTAGTAACCATTACTACGAACTCGATATTACTAGTACTAAGGGGTTTGTTGGTGATAAGAACTGGCTGTATACAGACTTTACTAGGGGCTGAGAAGCCGTCATTGATTGCCTTTTGAGGAAAGTTTTAGTTTTTTGTTTTTGAGACAAAGAGGGGATTTGACTGCCTTTAGCTGTGACAATAGCACTAGCTGCGGCTTTAGAGCCGCTACTACGGTCAACAGCTTTAGGCTGTGGGTGAGACTCCAAGGGAGCAGTGGAATTAGGGCTGGAGTTTTACTCCGGCAGGCAAGTACTGGTCAAGACACCTGGACTTGGCCAGGTAAGCTTGAACTAAGTTATGCTCAGTCTTTGGAGTAGGGAACTCATATTTACCCTTGGCTAGTAGCTACAGGTAGAGGGTTGTGGCTCCTTCCAGTTATGCCTTTTTGTCCTCACAAGTGAGGGAGCGGACATTCGACTCTTTAACAACTCCTAGAATGAATCCTGGAGTCTCCTCGTATCATCGTTGTTGGGCGTGCTAGCTTGTATGTGCGCCAGATAGTAAGGCCTAATCGGTTCAGTGATGAGCTCGTGTAATGATTGGAAACCCATGGGATTTTCGAAAGACGACCCCGCCATTAAGCAATGAAAGAAAGAAAAGAGGGCTACTGGGAAAGCCTTGAAAAAGGCTGAAGCGTCAACTTATTACAGCCTGAGCCACCCTTTTACAAAACAAGGAGCGAGCTTGACTGCAGCAAGCGGGGAGAAGAATCGATGCTTAGTAGTGAGGTGAGACAACGGCCATAGCGGTCGGCGTCTCTGACTTGAATGTAAACATAACACAAGATGAATTAAAGGGCCGAAACTCATTTGAGTACATATAAAAGGGATTTATTTTAACAAACTGGTAGTTATAAAAAACGCCAACCGTAATTTTGTTCGACAGTTTGCAGTATTTTTTTCAAAGAAAAATTTATTAATTACATTGCTTGGGGATTAACGATCAGTAATGTGCTGATTTTAATTGTAATTTAGGAAAGTTAAATGCAATAAAAATGAGATAATTTCAAAGCAAGAGATTTTTAATGGATCATGGAAACAATGGAGTTTTATTTCCGGATGAAAAAATCACTTGGAACGTTGCGATTTCTTTCACTATGCCTTTTGACCTAATTATTTTAATTACATTCACTTCATTCAACAGTTACTTACTCTTTTATATGACAGTGGATGTGAGTTCATTGAGAAAAAAAAGAAAAAATGTTTCGCGCATATTTATTCACGGGAAACTTAAATAACAATTGAATTTGTTGCAATGAAATAGACCCCCTCCCCCCCCCTTCTCATACAATCATTTATAAAACATTTCCTCACATACATTCTGTCAAAAAAAGTACCGAGAACGTGTGTGTGTGTTCCCCATACAAAGTGTGTGTGTGTGTGTATGTATGTATGTTCCCCATACAAATCAGCAGTTTATGCCTGGTCTCAACTAAATTTGGCATGGAGCTACTTGTTCTCCCAGGAAGGGTCGGAGGGGGGATTTCAAATTCCAAAAAAGTGCCGAACCGTTTGAATTTCACTTGGAGGACTCAAAGATGGCTTTAAAATAGCTGTTTCTATCCGAAATAATTAACAGATCTTCTTGACTTTGGTCTCACTGGAAAGATCGAGAAAAATACTCTTTAATGGATTTTCCTTCCGAAGGTTCTGAAAACTCCTAACCGCTAACTGCATCAAAAGAAAAAAAAAGATACAGGGGATTTTAAGTTTGTGAAAATCAATTTTTATTCTGATTTTTTTTCTATCGCCTGCACGAGCGTGAAAGAAATTAAACATCGCAGGCGCGAAGTTTTTTATACTCCACCCGCGTTTGAAATTGAACATTTTTGCTTCTGCTGCAAGAATGTGTGATGGGGGATAAGTTTATTATGGCAATGGCGGTACCGCCAGAGGGAGGGATGGTGACTCTTGCTCGATCAGTTCGATAAAAATTAAACCATATAAATTGGGGTCAGCCATACCCGGACCATATCAGCCATACCCGAACTTCAGATAATGCTATTATGTCGGGATACTGATCCTCAAGAAAATACCTTAGGTCATCGACCCGGTATTGGAGACCGTTGCAATTCCAACAGACGAGGCGAAAGCCCATTAGGCGTTGGAGGCTGAACTTTCCCCAAAGACCTTAGAAAAGGCTTCGAAAAGAACAAAAATTTTGTTCCACGTAGTGGGATCAGATTGCAGTTCAGGCATTAGTTGATGCTTGATGATGTTGAGATAGTGTTGTATGTCGAAGGTTGTTGTTAAATCTTTGATGATTTTGATCATTTCAAATATACTTGAAAAATTGCTATTTGAATTATTTGAAGTTCCGCTTCCAAGGCCCTGATTGGTCGAGTTGGGAGACTTCTGAGCTGTGGGTGGGACGGGATGTTTTCCCGAGACTGCTTTAGCATAGGACAGTTTATTAGCAACTGTCCTTGCTTATAGAATGATCTTTTGTTTGTTCGAAACACAAGGCTTATCTTCTGGATTTTTAGGGGTAAATTAAAAGTAGTCGCAAATGCGAAACTCAGCGGGGTGGCTACCTGCAGTTGCAGCACTTGGGAGAAGAGATTTCCCCTTGCCCCTTATCACAGTTCTGTGTCTTGTGGTTTTCACCACATTTGACACAGCTTGAGGGAAGGTTGCAATTCTCGCTCGAATGGTTGAGTCGCTGACAGTTATGGCACTGTGGGGGGGCCTCGCTTGCGCTTAAGTGGCTCCACAGTAACCATCGTGTGTAGAATTTCGTCTAACTTGTATATATCTTCCCAAGACTCAGTCTTTTCAATCTGGTCCTGGAACACAGGAATGGGAATGTTCCCCTTCCTGGTAAGCTGGGAAATTTTGATGACCTAAAAATGAAGATCTTCAAGATTGACTTTTATGTCAGCCTTCTCTGTAAAAACGGGAAGACCTTTGATAACGATTTCGGCGGGAAGGTTTTGCCTATAAGGCGTGACATAGTGGGGGATGTCAGCTGTTCTTAGGTAAGTGATCAATGCTCTAAGGGCTTGAACGTCAGCCGCGTAGAGATTGGCGAACTTACCCGAAAATTTAATTTTGAAGTCAATCTTGGAATTTAATTTAATTGATTCTATAAAGGCTTTGAAGCCAATATTAGGGTATATGGTCCGGATTTGTGGGGGCCTTTTGACTGGCTGAGCGTTAGGGCCGAGCTGTGTAGCTGCGTTATCTCCAGGCTCTGAAGTCTCTGTAGTAACCATTACTCGACTGAATTACTAGTACTAAGGGGTTTGTTGGTGATAAGAACTGGCTGTATACAGACTTTACTAGGGGCTGAGAAGCCGTCATTGATTGCCTTTTGAGGAAAGTTTTAGTTTTTTGTTTTTGAGACAAAGAGGGGATTTGACTGCCTTTAGCTGTGACAATAGCACTAGCTGCGGCTTTAGAGCCGCTACTACGGTCAACAGCTTTAGGCTGTGGGTGAGACTCCAAGGGAGCAGTGGAATTAGGGCTGGAGTTTACTCCGGCAGGCAAGTACTGGTCAAGACACCTGGACTTGGCCAGGTAAGCTTGAACTAAGTTATGCTCAGTCTTTGGAGTAGGGAACCCATATTTACCCTTGGCTAGTAGCTACAGGTAGAGGGTTGTGGCTCCTTCCAGTTATGCCTTTTTGTCCTCACAAGTGAGGGAGCAGACATTCGACTCTTTAACAACTCCTAGAATGAATCCTGGAGTCTCCTCGTATCATCGTTGTTGGGCGTGCTAGCTTGTATGTACGCCAGATAGTAAGGCCTAATCGGTTCAGTGATGAGCTCGTGTAATGATTGGAAACCCATGGGGTTTTCGAAAGACGACCCCGCCATTAAGCAATGAAAGAAAGAAAGGAGGGCTACTGGGAAAGCCTTGAAAAAGGCTGAAGCGGCAACTTATTACAGCCTGAGCCACCCTTTTACAAAACAAGGAGCGAGCTTGACTGCAGCAAGCGGGGAGAAGAATCGATGCTTAGTAGTGAGGTGAGACAACGGCCATAGCGGTCGGCGTCTCTGACTTGAATGTAAACATAACACAAGATGAATTAAAGGGCCGAAACTCATTTGAGTACATATAAAAGGGATTTATTTTAACAAACTGGTAGTTATAAAAAACGCCAACCGTAATTTTGTTCGACAGTTTGCAGTATTTTTTTCAAAGAAAAATTTATTAATTACATTGCTTGGGGATTAACGATCAGTAATGTGCTGATTTTAATTGTAATTAAGGAAAGTTAAATGCAATAAAAATGAGATAATTTCAAAGCAAGAGATTTTTAATGGATCATGGAAACAATGGAGTTTTATTTCCGGATGAAAAAATCACTTGGAACATTGCGATTTCTTTCACTATGCCTTTTGACCTAATTATTTTAATTACATTCACTTCATTCAACAGTTACTTACTCTTTTATATGACAGTGGATGTGAGTTCATTGAGAAAAAAAAGAAAAAATGTTTCGCGCATATTTATTCACGGGAAACTTAAATAACAATTGAATTTGTTGCAATGAAATAGACCCCCTCCACCCCCCCCCTTCTCATACAATCATTTAGAAAACATTTCCTCACATACATTCTGTCAAAAAAAGTTCCGAGAATGTGTGTGTGTGTTCCCCATACAAAGTGTGTGTGTGTGTGTATGTATGTATGTTCCCCATACAAATCAGCAGTTTATGCCGGGTCTCAACTAAATTTGGCATGGAGCTACTTGTTCTCCCAGGAAGGGTCGGAGGGGGGATTTCAAATTCCAAAAAAAGTGCCGAACCGTTTGAATTTCACTTGGAGGACTCAAAGATGGCTTAAAAATAGCTGTTTCTATCCGAAATAATTAACAGATCTTCTTGACTTTGGTCTCACTGGAAAGATCGAGAAAAATACTCTTTAATGGATTTTCCTTCCGAAGGTTCTGAAAACTCCTAACCGCTAACTGCATCAAAAGAAAAAAAAAGATACAGGGGATTTTAAGTTTGTGAAAATCAATTTTTATTCTGATTTTTTTTCTATCGCCTGCACGAGCGTGAAAGAAATTAAACGTCGCAGGCGCGAAGTTTTTTATACTCCACCCGCGTTTGAAATTGAACATTTTTGCTTCTGCTGCAAGAATGTGTGATGGGGGATAAGTTTATTTATGGCAATGGCGGTACCGCCAGAGGGAGGGATGGTGACTCTTGCTCGATCAGTTCGATAAAAATTAAAACCATATAAATTGGGGTCAGCCATACCCGGACCATATCAGCCATACCCGAACTTCAGATAATGCTATTATGTCGGGATACTGATCCTCAAGAAAATACCTTAGGTCATCGACCCGGTATTGGAGACCGTTGCAATTCCAACAGACGAGGCGAAAGCCCATTAGGCGTTGGAGGCAGAACTTTCCTCGATGACCTTAGAAAAGGCTTCGAAAAGAACAAAAATTTTTACCCACGCAGTGGGAGCAGATTGCAGTTCAGGCATTAGTTGCTTGATGATGTTGAGATAGTATTGTATGTCGAAGGTTGTTGTTAAATCTTTGATGACTTTGATCATTTCAAATATACTTGAAAAGTTGCTATTTGAATTATTTGAATTCGGTGAAATTCCGCTTCCAAGCCCCTGATTGGTTGAGCTGGGGGACTTCTGAGCCGTTGGCGGGACGGGATGTTTTCCCAAGACTGCTTTAGCATAGGACAGTTTATTAGTAACTGGCCTTGCTTGTGGAATGATCTTTTGTTTGTTCGAAACAGTAGGCTTATCTTCTGGATTTTTAGGGGTAAATTAAAAGTAGTCGCAAACGCGAAACTCAGCGGGGTGGCTACCTGCAGTTGCAGCACTTGGGAGAAGAGATTTCCCCTTGCCCCTTATCACAGTTCTGTGTCTTGTGGTTTTAACCACATTTGACACAGCGTGAGGGAAGGTTGCAATTCTCGCTCGAATGGTTGAGTCGCTGACAGTTATGGCACTGTGGGGGGCCTCGCTTGCGCTTAAGTGGCTCCACAGTAACCATCGTGTGTAGAATTTCGTCTAACTTGTATATATCTTCCCAAGACTCAGTCTTTTCAATCTGGTCCTGGAACACAGGAATGGGAATGTTTCCCTTCCTGGTAAGCTGGGAAATTTTGATGACCTAAAAATGAAGGTCTTCAAGATTGACTTTTATGTCAGCCTTCTCTGTAAAAACGGGAAGACCTTTGATAACGATTTTGGCGGGAAGGTTTTGCCTATAAGGCGTGACATAGTGGGGGATGTCAGCTGTTCTTAGGTAAGTGATCAATGCTCTAAGGGCTTGAGCGTCAGCCGCGTAGAGATTGGCGAACTTACCCGAAAATTTAATTTTGAAGTCAATCTTGGAATTTAATTTAATTGATTCTATAAAGGCTTTGAAGCCAATATTAGGGTATATGGTCCGGATTTGTGGGGGCCTTTTGACTGGCTGAGCGTTAGGGCCGAGCTGTGTAGCTGCGTTATCTCCAGGCTCTGAAGTCTCTGTAGTAACCATTACTCGACTGAATTACTAGTACTAAGGGGTTTGTTGGTGATAAGAACTGGCTGTATACAGACTTTACTAGGGGCTGAGAAGCCGTCATTGATTGCCTTTTGAGGAAAGTTTTAGTTTTTTGTTTTTGAGACAAAGAGGGGATTTGACTGCCTTTAGCTGTGACAATAGCACTAGCTGCGGCTTTAGAGCCGCTACTACGGTCAACAGCTTTAGGCTGTGGGTGAGACTCCAAGGGAGCAGTGGAATTAGGGCTGGAGTTTACTCCGGCAGGCAAGTACTGGTCAAGACACCTGGACTTGGCCAGGTAAGCTTGAACTAAGTTATGCTCAGTCTTTGGAGTAGGGAGCCCATATTTACCCTTGGCTAGTAGCTACAGGTAGAGGGTTGTGGCTCCTTCCAGTTATGCCTTTTTGTCCTCACAAGTGAGGGAGCAGACATTCGACTCTTTAACAACTCCTAGAATGAATCCTGGAGTCTCCTCGTATCATCGTTGTTGGGCGTGCTAGCTTGTATGTACGCCAGATAGTAAGGCCTAATCGGTTCAGTGATGAGCTCGTGTAATGATTGGAAACCCATGGGGTTTTCGAAAGACGACCCCGCCATTAAGCAATGAAAGAAAGAAAGGAGGGCTACTGGGAAAGCCTTGAAAAAGGCTGAAGCGGCAACTTATTACAGCCTGAGCCACCCTTTTACAAAACAAGGAGCGAGCTTGACTGCAGCAAGCGGGGAGAAGAATCGATGCTTAGTAGTGAGGTGAGACAACGGCCATAGCGGTCGGCGTCTCTGACTTGAATGTAAACATAACACAAGATGAATTAAAGGGCCGAAACTCATTTGAGTACATATAAAAGGGATTTATTTTAACAAACTGGTAGTTATAAAAAACGCCAACCGTAATTTTGTTCGACAGTTTGCAGTATTTTTTTCAAAGAAAAATTTATTAATTACATTGCTTGGGGATTAACGATCAGTAATGTGCTGATTTTAATTGTAATTAAGGAAAGTTAAATGCAATAAAAATGAGATAATTTCAAAGCAAGAGATTTTTAATGGATCATGGAAACAATGGAGTTTTATTTCCGGATGAAAAAATCACTTGGAACATTGCGATTTCTTTCACTATGCCTTTTGACCTAATTATTTTAATTACATTCACTTCATTCAACAGTTACTTACTCTTTTATATGACAGTGGATGTGAGTTCATTGAGAAAAAAAAGAAAAAATGTTTCGCGCATATTTATTCACGGGAAACTTAAATAACAATTGAATTTGTTGCAATGAAATAGACCCCCTCCCCCCCCCCTTCTCATACAATCATTTAGAAAACATTTCCTCACATACATTCTGTCAAAAAAAGTTCCGAGAATGTGTGTGTGTGTTCCCCATACAAAGTGTGTGTGTGTGTGTATGTATGTATGTTCCCCATACAAATCAGCAGTTTATGCCGGGTCTCAACTAAATTTGGCATGGAGCTACTTGTTCTCCCAGGAAGGGTCGGAGGGGGGATTTCAAATTCCAAAAAAAGTGCCGAACCGTTTGAATTTCACTTGGAGGACTCAAAGATGGCTTAAAAATAGCTGTTTCTATCCGAAATAATTAACAGATCTTCTTGACTTTGGTCTCACTGGAAAGATCGAGAAAAATACTCTTTAATGGATTTTCCTTCCGAAGGTTCTGAAAACTCCTAACCGCTAACTGCATCAAAAGAAAAAAAAAAGATACAGGGGATTTTAAGTTTGTGAAAATCAATTTTTATTCTGATTTTTTTTCTATCGCCTGCACGAGCGTGAAAGAAATTAAACGTCGCAGGCGCGAAGTTTTTTATACTCCACCCGCGTTTGAAATTGAACATTTTTGCTTCTGCTGCAAGAATGTGTGATGGGGGATAAGTTTATTTATGGCAATGGCGGTACCGCCAGAGGGAGGGATGGTGACTCTTGCTCGATCAGTTTGATAAAAATTAAAACCATATAAATTGGGGTCAGCCATACCCGGACCATATCAGCCATACCCGAACTTCAGATAATGCTATTATGTCGGGATACTGATCCTCAAGAAAATACCTTAGGTCATCGACCCGGTATTGGAGACCGTTGCAATTCCAACAGACGAGGCGAAAGCCCATTAGGCGTTGGAGGCAGAACTTTCCTCGATGACCTTAGAAAAGGCTTCGAAAAGAACAAAAATTTTTACCCACGCAGTGGGAGCAGATTGCAGTTCAGGCATTAGTTGCTTGATGATGTTGAGATAGTATTGTATGTCGAAGGTTGTTGTTAAATCTTTGATGATTTTGATCATTTCAAATATACTTGAAAAGTTGCTATTTGAATTATTTGAATTGGGTGAAATTCCGCTTCCAAGCCCCTGATTGGTTGAGCTGGGGTACTTCTGAGCCGTGGGCGGGACGGGATGTTTTCCCAAGACTGCTTTAGCATAGGACAGTTTATTAGTAACTGGCCTTGCTTGTGGAATGATCTTTTGTTTGTTCGAAACACTAGGCTTATCTTCTGGATTTTTAGGGGTAAATTAAAAGTAGTCGCAAACGCGAAACTCAGCGGGGTGGCTACCTGCAGTTGCAGCACTTGGGAGAAGAGATTTCCCCTTGCCCCTTATCACAGTTCTGTGTCTTGTGGTTTTAACCACATTTGACACAGCGTGAGGGAAGGTTGCAATTCTCGCTCGAATGGTTGAGTAGCTGACAGTTATGGCACTGTGGGGGGCCTCGCTTGCGCTTAAGTGGCTCCACAGTAACCATCGTGTGTAGAATTTCGTCTAACTTGTATATATCTTCCCAAGACTCAGTCTTTTCAATCTGGTCCTGGAACACAGGAATGGGAATGTTTCCCTTCCTGGTAAGCTGGGAAATTTTGATGACCTAAAAATGAAGGTCTTCAAGATTGACTTTTATGTCAGCCTTCTCTGTAAAAACGGGAAGACCTTTGATAACGATTTTGGCGGGAAGGTTTTGCCTATAAGGCGTGACATAGTGGGGGATGTCAGCTGTTCTTAGGTAAGTGATCAATGCTCTAAGGGCTTGAGCGTCAGCCGCGTAGAGATTGGCGAACTTACCCGAAAATTTAATTTTGAAGTCAATCTTGGAATTTAATTTAATTGATTCTATAAAGGCTTTGAAGCCAATATTAGGGTATATGGTCCGGATTTGTGGGGGCCTTTTGACTGGCTGAGCGTTAGGGCCGAGCTGTGTAGCTGCGTTATCTCCAGGCTCTGAAGTCTCTGTAGTAACCATTACTCGACTGAATTACTAGTACTAAGGGGTTTGTTGGTGATAAGAACTGGCTGTATACAGACTTTACTAGGGGCTGAGAAGCCGTCATTGATTGCCTTTTGAGGAAAGTTTTAGTTTTCTGTTTTTGAGACAAAGAGGGGATTTGACTGCCTTTAGCTGTGACAATAGCACTAGCTGCGGCTTTAGAGCCGCTACTACGGTCAACAGCTTTAGGCTGTGGGTGAGACTCCAAGGGAGCAGTGGAATTAGGGCTGGAGTTTACTCCGGCAGGCAAGTACTGGTCAAGACACCTGGACTTGGCCAGGTAAGCTTGAACTAAGTTATGCTCAGTCTTTGGAGTAGGGAACTCATATTTACCCTTGGCTAGTAGCTACAGGTAGAGGGTTGTGGCTCCTTCCAGTTATGCCTTTTTGTCCTCACAAGTGAGGGAGCGGACATTCGACTCTTTAACAACTCCTGGAATGAATCCTGGAGTCTCCTCGTATCATCGTTGTTGGGCGTGCTAGCTTGTATGTGCGCCAGATAGTAAGGCCTAATCGGTTCAGTGATGAGCTCGTGTAATGATTGGAAACCCATGGGATTTTCGAAAGACGACCCCGCCATTAAGCAATGAAAGAAAGAAAGGAGGGCTACTGGGAAAGCCTTGAAAAAGGCTGAAGCGTCAACTTATTACAGCCTGAGCCACCCTTTTACAAAACAAGGAGCGAGCTTGACTGCAGCAAGCGGGGAGAAGAATCGATGCGTAGTAGTGAGGTGAGACAACGGCCATAGCGGTCGGCGACGGCGTCTCTGACTTGAATTTAAAGATAACAAAAGATGAACTTACGAGCCAAAACTCATTTGAGTACATATAAAAGGGATTTATTTTAACAAACTGGTAGTTATAAAAAACGCCAACCGTAATTTTGTTCGACAGTTTGCAGTATTTTTTTCAAAGAAAAATTTATTAATTACATTGCTTGGGGATTAACGATCAGTAATGTGCTGATTTTAATTGTAATTAGGGAAAGTTAAATGCAATAAAAATGAGATAATTTCAAAGCAAGAGATTTTTAATGGATCATGGAAACAATGGAGTTTTATTTCCGGATGAAAAAATCACTTGGAACATTGCGATTTCTTTCACTATGCCTTTTGACCTAATTATTTTAATTACATTCACTTCATTCAACAGTTACTTACTCTTTTATATGACAGTGGATGTGAGTTCATTGAGGAAAAAAAGAAAAAATGTTTCGCGCATATTTATTCACGGGAAACTTAAATAACAATTGAATTTGTTGCAATGAAATAGACCCCCTCCCCCCCCCCTTCTCATACAATCATTTAGAAAACATTTCCTCACATACATTCTGTCAAAAAAAGTACCGAGAATGTGTGTGTGTGTGTGTGTTCCCCATACAAAGTGTGTGTGTGTGTGTGTGTGTGTATGTATGTTCCCCATACAAATCAGCAGTTTATGCCGGGTCTCAACTAAATTTGGCATGGGGCTACTTGTTCTCCCAGGAAGGGTCGGAGGGGGGATTTCGAATTCCAAAAAAGTGCCGAACCGTTTGAATTTCACTTGGAGGACTCAAAGATGGCTTAAAAATAGCTCTTTCTATCCGAAATAATTAACAGATCTTCTTGACTTTGGTCTCACTGGAAAGATCGAGAAAAATACTCTTTAATGGATTTTCCTTCCGAAGGTTCTGAAAACTCCTAACCGCTAACTGCACCAAAAGAAAAAAAAAAGATACAGGGGATTTTAAGTTTGTGAAAATCAATTTTTATTCTGATTTCTTTTCTATCGCCTGCACGAGCGTGAAAGAAATTAAACGTCATGAAAGAAATCATTGATCAGAAAATGCAGAATAAATATTTGTTGCCATTCTTTTTCTTGAGTGTGATGAAATTCTTGCCTCTGCTTATAGGCTTTTCCTGCATCGGGGGAGATTTAAAACGTTTGGCGAGTGATTAATTCTTCTTACTGTGAGCGGGCAAAATATCGACATTGATTGAATTGGTACTTTTAGACACACGCGTTACTTGACATAACATTTATTGTCAAGGAAAACCGGGCAGAGCCGGGCCACGCAGCTAGTTGATCAATAAAACACAAAATATTTATTATCCATCCAAATTTATTGTATCTCCTTCAAAGTAGGCACCGTCCGAAATAATAAACTTTTGGCAACGAATACACTAATCATCAAAACAGTAAGTCACTCCCCCCTTGCCAGGGCTATGGCAGGAATACATGCAATATACTGCCAACTCGATCGACTCTGTTGGCGGTATATTGCATGCAGTCATCAAAACATATTTTAAACACACTTTCTGGAATCAACTACAGTTTTCGCTACGAATTCATTTTCACGTCTTCTATTGACTGAAAACGTGCCCCTAGGTGTGTTAATTTGAGATTTTTTAAAGAAGAAAACGTCCGCGTTATCCATATCAGGTGCATACGGCGGCTGTTCGATGATATTTGTTGAATTCTGGGTTAGAAATTCGCTCGCAATTAAAACCTTAATGAGATGGAGCGTTATCGTGGTAAAAAACCCAAGAATTCTCTTCCCACGAATCTGGTCTTTTTTCGACGATTTGACACCCAAAATTCCATTTGCAATGCAAAATATGAGACCAATAGTTTGTTCGATATTTGTTTTCCAATGTGAAAATCGCTAAACTCACTTGAAATGAACTGACAACATCGAGCACTATGAACATCCTAAACCACAGATAGTGCTCGAAACGAATTTGAACTTGACTTCAAATTATAAATTGCGACATGTGTGTTAGCGTGTGTGCATGGGCGTTCAACAAATCGATCTTTGCTTCTCAGAGAAATTTCTTAAAACTGGTTCCTGGTATTTCACAGACATCGGATAATTCGCAAGATCTGCTCCTCTACAGGAACAGATCCGTAATTCTGGGCTTCACCTTAGTGCTGTTTTAATATAAGTCTCCCACCATATCAAGTTGCTTTGTTTCACCTTGAAGCATTTGAAATGGTGGGGGATTTCAAATTTTGAATGTAGTGCTTTTTTTTTTTTTTTTTGTATAGATAAACACGATTCATTTTCGCCGTACTTTTCTGAAATAACTACATTGTTTGTGACATATTATGCATTTTGAGATGTTCAGGGCTAAATATATTTAAAAAATATTTTCCTAAAAATCTCAAAAAACTGCATTTTTTCCAAACTTCATCGCAATTGCGGCAAATCAAGAAATTGACCGAAGAATTTCAAATTTTTGCATGCACTTTGCTCCCTTAATGGCACCTTTCCCGCCAAACCCTTCATCGAAATAAAAAAAAAATCTTTTTCGGCGCAAACTAATAATTACGCATTTTGCGTGAGCTAATATCGGAAGATGACAATCGTGTACAAATTATCGCTGTCGTGTCGGTAAGTGAGAAGCGCTCTGAAACTACAGGAACCTAGTAGGGGAAAACTGACTCATCCGACATTTTGGTTCCAAAACGGTGAGCGTGGAACCACTGGTATCTGTACACAAGTCGCATTGAAGAAAAGTGGGAGCTAAGCTTGAATTGTAGCTGCATAGATGATATTTGACTATTTTTGTCTATATGACAAAAACCTTTCATAAACTCAGGCTTAAAATAAGTGCAATATGAAAATAAACCCAATTTCATGAAACATTTCCCAATAAACTTTTTAAACTCGAGAAATAAGTTATCGTTTTTAATTTACCCAATATGGTGCTTTATCCAACTAATCATAAGTCATTTTACGTCAAAGCAACCTGGTATAATATTAATGTGTTTCAAATACATCTTACAAGTCTGGATCCAAGAGTGCCTTGGAACCAAGATGTCGGACAAGTCAGCCTGTCCTCCAAAGGAGCTCTGAACCTACAAGGGGAAAAACCTATCCCACCGCACTGTGAAGGCCGAAATCCCGATTATAGCGTTACGAAGTTGCAGGGACAGGTACGCCCGATTTACCGGGAATATTTCTTCGACTGAGTTGGCGTTTGGTGAGGCCCTTCAACACAGAGTAAGGGCGCTTTTCCACTTGACGACAAGACAACGACGAAAGTCGGACGGAAATACTGCAACGATAAGTACCGCGTCACATCGTCTACAACACTGTATTTCCACTCAACCGATATCGTTTCTCCGAAATGGTCATTTTCCACCACATTTTATTTCGAAGCCCGTTATGCTCACATGTACATTATTATAGCTCCCCAATTTAACAGACAACAACTATTAGATTTACTTTACTTCCGCAAAAAGAGAAAAGAGATTGATAGAAGATATTGGATGCATGATACTCACAAATTTATTTCATTCCCACCTTGTTTACTAAGAACGAAACGCGTATATCAGAATGAAAATCTAATCTTTTCTGCAGCAATAAAGATCGTCTGAGCAACAGAAGTGAAACAAAATATTACGTAAAATGAATAAAATTATTTTATTGCTATACATTCTTTATTTATCGTCTGCAAATTTAAGCTTATATTTTATTAATGCAGCGATGTTAAATTTTAATGCCATTTCTATGTGTTGCTTCTTCGAAAAAAGTAAACAAATGAATGAATGTCGTCCCGATTTTAAAGGCGAGTAGGCTGCCATCCGACTCGAATGGGACGACAAACGACAGCGTTCGGTCGGAGACGACACAATCGTCCTGGAATCGGGAGATGGAAAAGCGCATAGCATATTTTAATGCATTTTGCGTGCTCCAACGTCGGATGACGACAATCGTGTACGATTTATCGCTGTCGTGTCGGTAAGTGGAAAAGCGCCCTAAGAAGAGCGCTTGCAGGAATACTAGCAATCATTACATGCTCCGCAGCCGGTTACCAACATACCATGTTGAATTAAGTAACCCATGCATATTTCCCTTAACTGGTAGCTCTAAAGGTAAAAAATCATATTATTATTTTGCGCTTTGCAGCGTTTTTTTAGAAAAGTATGCCAGTTAAAGTAGTATTTAAGCATTGACGAAATGTCATTTGCAGTGAAAACCAGGCTAAATAAATAAATAAAGATAACAAGTAGATAATTTGATGCGTTTATTGATTGGCGGATTGAAAACCAGCTTTTATACTACTTGCTTAGAAAGGAAAAAGGTAAAGGAACAAGGTTTCTTTGATACATATGTTTTATTTTTTTTATTTTCCTCAATTTACCTATATCTATAAAGATGACGGGCTCTATATGTTTGTAACCAATGGCTAGAAGCCCCACTGCACCTACAGACCTGAAACTTGGCTCAAATTCGAACGTATCCTAGTAAACTGCACCTCGAACGCCGAATTCTAAATTTCGAGTTAGTTATTTTTAAATTAATTCATTACTCTCTTTTTTGGTGTATCCGGCATAATTGAGGGGTTAAAATCCCCCCCCCCCACCAAACATTATACATCGTTGGAAAAGTTTTTTTTACTGAAAAAGAAAAGTTTTAGCACATTTCTCTCCGTTAAATATAACAGGAGATATTAATTAATCAAATTTAGTCAATCTTCAAGGCTTAACTCTATACGCAAAACTGAAACTCTAGGTCTATTTTCCAGTAAAAACTGCTCTTTCGTCCCTGAATTTACATAAAGATTTAAATTGGCGTGTCTTGAAAACTGACTACATATGAGTAATTAAAACCCCCTGTTACTTAACTTAATGTCTTTTTGATTTATTTGGCGAATTGTTTTGAACTTCAACAGGATTTTTAGTGGAATTTAAACGGTTGTGGACCTCATTTGAATTAAAGAATGTAATAATTTTACTTCAGAGGGTTGGAGTGAATTTAAATTTATTCAGTTGACTTCCTGTACAATTATTTCACGGGCATCGCCGTGCGGGTACTGCTAGTTATGTATATTTCTTAAAAATTGTGTTATCTTTATTCAAAGGTCATGTAGAAAAATACTTCATTTCACCATTTTGGATAATTGTTAGAAGCATGATTTTTCGGTAGAAAATTCTTACATAATCATGATTTCTAAGCACATTTAATTACTTTTTTAAGATAAAGCTTCGGTAAATTTAATCTGATATTTTTCATTCAGTACATAAAGAAATCTTTTATTAAATGAAGACAAATTCCATTCTGCTTTACGAAAACACTGAATTTTTTGAATAAAAACTTGATTTGATCTTACATCATTAAAACTACATTAAATTTCATTCCGATTTCCTATCTCAAAGCTCATTGTGGTAGCTTCCATTGTTCAGTTTAATAATCGAATCATGGCCTTTTCGTTTCCTAACTGGTCGTTAATAATGCAAGGAAGGATTCGTTCTGAATTAATCTGGGGAGATCCAATTGATTCAGCAGATAGATATTAACAGTTGATTTAGAAAATTTGTTTTGGAAAGCGTTTCGCAAGAAGAATTAATGGATGATATGTGATTAATTTTATTTTTCGACACGCGTCTGGTTAGAAGTGAAGTGAATTCAATTCAGGGGACATTCATTAATATTTTCTAATGGTTGGATTTTTGCTCAGCTTTTGAGGAACGAGCTGACGCTTTAGTTAGTGTTTTTCATATAAGCGATGTAAAATATTTTTTAAACAAAAAATACACAGTAAATTTTAGCACAAGTACTAAGATTAAATTGAAAACTAAAAGGCAGAGAACAAGAGCAAATTTTTTGATATCTAACTTTCAAGAATATGTAGCTCAGTTTTTATATATTTGCTATGTTTTTTATTTATGGATACACTAGCCGGGCTCCCGGCTCTGCCCGTGTTTCTGCCGGTTGGGTGTTTTAGTGAAACTTATACACAAAATTAAATAGTCAAAATTCGTATTAATTTTTAAGAAATTGGAAATTTAGATTTCCTCTTTCAGCCTAATCGCGCTGCACATGAATCGAGGGTGTATTAAACTAAAACCATGCAGTTCTCAGAATAGGAAAAAAAAGCTTTTCTGTCAATATGTTAAAGCCCAATTAGTGAAAACAGCTTATGTAATTAAAATTTTTTTTTTGACCACAAACACTTTCTATTTTCTAAGTGTTGCCAAAACCGATTCTCTTTTTATTTAGCCCCGTTAGCGATTATTGGCATGGATGAATATAAAAATCCTAAGAAAGCAATACGTTTCATACTTGCTCCAGAGAAGCCTTGGTTCAAAATTTTCATGAAGATTACCGTTACTATTGTTGTTGCAAGGCAACAAATTTTTGCAACAATGGGTTGAAAATTTAATCATTTAATGGGGAAGTTGAACGAAATTACTGTTTTCTATAATAACTTTTTTAAACTAAGTTTTTTAGAAATAAATGATAGCCCATTATGATTCCTGTTAATGTAGCTATCTATGGTGAAAAAATGGTTAAAATCGGTCTAGTAGTTTTGAAGATTACCCTGGACATACATACAGAAGTAGCCATTTATGTTTTTTAGATTTATTTCCCTTTTCCTATGGGCGTAAATAATGTAAAGAAGAAAAAAAAAATCTGTACAATAGAGCTGTTCACGAAAAAATTTTAAAATGAGAGCTGAAATAATATTTTTTCTTGAAAGGCTTTCGAATGATGCTTTGCCCTTCTGTCTCTCTTAAAATGATCTTGTTTTTGAAAGAGCAATGACTTACACCGGTCAAATAAATCATAAACTTACAAGGTAAGAAGTGATACAATTTGTGAGAATAAACTTTTTTTGCGATTTAGAGGTTTCTCTTCTAAAACTAGTGTTTTGTTAAAATAAATATTAAATAGTTTGTCGTCGGAGGTCTCTATAAATGAGTTCACAATTATTTGGGAAGTTCATTATTGACTTATTTTTCTCTTTTCTTTTGTTTACTTACGGTTGGGGTGCTCAGCACCCCCATAAATATTTTGAGGGGTACTCGAGCCTCTCAGCACCTCTGGAGTCGGCACCCCTGTTAAATAGCAATATTGTTAGAAATTCTCGAGTCTTTTTGCGATTATCAGTGTTTCGTCATTTCTTTTCCTTTTTTACAGTTTTTATTAAACAGATTGTGGGGTAAATGAGCCAGTGAATGAATACTCAAGCGAATTTTCATTTCAGTTTCAAAAATTCCTAGCGTCGTTAAGAATTGTAACATTTGCCACATGATAGTAAAGACACTTTAGATGATACATTTAATTATTTTAAAAACAATAGGAGAGCTTTTATGGCTCTGTATCATTTTTTGTGGGGAGTTAAAACGAAAAATAAAGTCTAAATATAGGGAATGAACACCCATACTAGTGGAAAAATACATCATTCTCTAGTCGTTTTCTTTTTGTAAATGTGTAGAAAGAAGTTACTTCTGCCGATTCACAGAAGAAAATGGGTCTAAAACCTTATTTTTCATAAAAACCACGAGGTGTAAATTCACTGGTCGGTCTTCTGTACTTTTAGAGAAGCATATTGGTTAAAAGTCTGGTAATACAAAATCCTTACGAGTCAATGGATAAAATGACACTCATGTGAATAAATGTCTTTAAAATTGACACTTTATTTTTCGTCATTACAGCATACGTTATTTTTAAATTACTGTCCTGGGAGTATTTTTCATCATCTAAAGTTAAAAATTAGCAGCTTCTGTACTAAAACGTCCTCTTCTTTACGTCATTTCTGTTAAGGCCTACAAAGCAAGAAATATTTTAAAATTTTAATTGAAACAGGAAAAAATAAATAATAAAATCAGCACTGAATTGAAAGCTGTTCTCTTTAGGTCGAATTTCTTCAAATGTCGTTTTCAAATGGTCGAAGCATTGAAGAATGAAAGAAAGAAGTTACCAATAATATTCGAAACTAGTGTCAACTTGGTTCGGGATCATCAGGCCGGATCATTCATAGCATCGCTTAAGCTATCAGTGTGATAGTCTCGGCTCCTACGATATTACTCCCCAAAATCCGCCCTCAAACTTTACAAATCTTTCGTCGTATTTGACAAAATGCGTTCGTACAACATGTTCCAACTAAATTTTCGTCAGCACAACGAAAGGCGTGAGAGATTTGAGTGTGGAATTCTGACTTATCCAGGAAAGAATAATCGTAACCATGAGTGGAGCAACTGAAACGAGAATTAAACAGTCTGATGTTGTTAGCGCCATCTATGGACAAATAAAAAGTTAGAGTGACAAATCACTTGCTACATTGATACGAAATGGCTTCCCTATAGTTTTGTTTCTTTGTATTTAGCCAGACCATGAAATACAGTAAAAATTTCTGATTTAGACTGTTCACGTCCACAACATTTATTACAAAGTGCAATGAAAGAGAAATATTGAGACCTTTAGAGTGAAAATGAATTCTCAATTTCTGATGATGTTGAAGCAGTCTGGTTTTCTGAAGAAAGTATAACTTCCGATTTTGACCCAATGATGTGTCCTGCTAATGTGCCCTTTAGAGAGAATGGAGAATGAAAACAATGAAATATACATGCTAGATACATTGTTATTTCAGGTGAAATGCACAGTTAATTAGGCATGACTTTAAAAACTTTTATAATAAGAAAATCAGTCTCTTTGAAGTGAAAATCAGTTTCATGTTGAATATCATCAAAGAACTGGTTAAGGGTCATTCCATAGAAATGTCAACCTCAGACGAAGAAAAAAAAATACCGAAGTGAAAAAAGTATCAAAAAATAAGTAAACAAATAAATAAATAGAAATCATACAACATAAGAAGTTAAAAAAAAAATTGAAAAAGTATTGTAATTATCACTGAGGTTAGCCATAATAAATAGTTTGTAGTGTGTTTACTGCTTGTTATTCGATGGTTGCGTTAGTCATGTTACGTTAGTCACACTCCATCTTGAGTAAAAGTGACAGTTAAGACTAAAAAAAATTAAGAGTTAATAAATGTGCCTTATGTTCTTAAAAGCCAACTTTACACATTTTTCAAATATATCATTCAATTTTTAACACTTGCTTAACTTTGAGAACTTTTTGCCTCACAACATGAGCATTCATTTTCAGGGTTGCAAAAATGTTACGTTAGTCACGCTGCTATTTTAGGTGTTTAAATTTTAGCAGAAATGATACATAGATACCATGTACATTAGGGTGATTCAAAAAATTTTTTTATTGAATTTCTCTGGTCTTACCCCACAGTTTTTTTACACTATTCATGAATGTGATGTATGTGAAATTTTAGCTCAATTGAATAATATTTAGAGGTCGCTCAACGCGATCGAATTCTGTTGAAAATTAGCAATTTCGAGAGTTGGAGTATATAGCTTCATTACCCGAAATAATATTATTCTTCATATAAAATGGAACAACTCAAAACGTTAGTTTACTCTGCTAAGTAATTAGTCAATAAAATAATAGTTCAAAGTGAGTTGTAACGATTAGCCCCCTCCCCCCCCCCTCCAAAGCTGCATTATCTCTTACCTGAGTTTGGGTAGAAAATGCAGCTGCAAGCTCGGGCTGTGGTTTCTGTTTTCTTTTCGGTTGTTTGAGGTGTATGAGTTTATTAGGCTAAAACACCTAGCATCCACTCTAGACAGGGCCCAGTATAAGTGACAGAAAGCCACTTTGATAGTAGCTGCTACAGTACAAAGTATGGGTCAAAATGGGGAGGATTTGACAACGTTTATAAAACGGTAAATGCAAACTATTCGCTCTGAATTGGCCGTTAACTTACAAAAGTGGTTCAAATCTAGGACTTCCTTTGATAGTTCACTGGAACGAAACACTTATGTATATTGGGAAAATGAAGGATGATTGGCGGGTTTCATACCAGTATTAGTATCAGGACCACAAGCATTGATGATTTACTTCTGGGTTCTAGTAAGTTAGTCAGGCATTGGAATTGCTACGGAAAATGCTGCTATACGATAACCAGTTAGATAAATGGGAACTTACTGAGCTCGTACGTGGTATGTGTTTCAATACGACATGCATTGCCGGTACTAAAGTTGGAGCATGTTTGAACTTGGGAAAAAAAACTAGGGACGCAACTTTTATATTGTGCTTTCCGCCATTATATTTTAGACATTGTGTTTTCTGTGGTATTACAACCGAAATCTATTCTACTCTTGGTCTCTCGGTATTTTAAACCAAGAAATATTTAGAATTGGGGTATTTGCGTGCAATATCAGATGCGATGTTCACGCAACTGCGTGGAACCATCCACTGCCATTGGATCTACAATACTGCTTTTGAAGCGGTTTTAGCAATCATAGTCCGGAATAAAACATTCTAATTTTAGACCTGGAGTGAGGAATGATGAGGTTGAGTTCGTAGCACATTCAGAGCAACGTGCAACTAGTAATGGAAGTTGGCAAAGTTAACTTCTGATGACCCATGTAAAAGAAGTGTCCAAGGAAGATACTAGAGCTTAGTGCGATTTTCTTGAGCAGAGCACCTTCTCTTGGTGTATGTTTTCGTGTCCCAGGAGTGATTCCTCGTGTTATATCTGTGTAAAAGATTCTTTATGGCTTCAAGTTATGAATATTTCCCAACCAGTTCTAACTTGCAGCTGGACAAACAAAAGGTATTCGTAACATATGAATGTGATTTCTTTCACATTCTTATCGTTAATGGGAAAGAATATCTAAGAGCTGGGTTCCCAGCAACCCTTTTTGTGCAAGCACTAAGAAATGATTTGGAATATTTTTAGCGTCCTTATTCATGTAAAGAAGAAACTCAAAATATATCAGCTGTTTGATCCTGAGCATTCAAATCTTTAAGATAGCTACTAACAAGGCTTTATACTACAGAAGAAACTGAGGATTGTAAACAACAATATGGAGCGTGGCGTGGCCCTTATTGAAGCATTTGTTAAGACTATCACTAACGACGAAAAACAAAGACAGTGTCTTCTTCAAGTGGTACAGGAACACAGAAAAGGTTTCAAAGTTGCAAAACAGTAACCTTAAAAAGTATTGCAAGAATTAATGAGCGAATTACTATATATTTAATGTATTTAAATTTGTTTTTTATATTTTTTCCGTATTTGATTAGTTTTCATACTTTTCTGCATTTCATTGGTTTTTCAGATATATAGTTCATTTTGTAATTGCACGCTTTTTTTATTCGGAGAAATAAAAAAGCAATAAAGTAACTTTATTATTATTATTATTTACGTTCGCATTTGTGCCACTATCACAAAATTTGAAGTACTCCTAAATGTAAATATAGTTTACTAAAATTTTGGACGAATAATTCAGTATATATAAAGGGCCTAAATAAGACGGTAAGACGAATAAAAATACAAAGGCTACTTTTTTCTATAGATATCATTTACGATCACGTTTTTGTCAATATCACGAAATTTCAAGGCGTTTGAGCGACCTCTAAATATTAATATATTTTGGCAAAATTTTGCACAAATAATCATTGTATATAGTGGCACAAAATAGGAGGGTAAGACGCACAAAAATACAAAGGCTACTTTTCTCTATAGATAACATTTACGATCACGTTTTTGTCAATATCACGAAATTTCAAGGCGTTTGAGCGACCTCTAAATATTAATATATTTTGCCAAAATTTTTCACAAATAATCAGTGTATATAGTGGCACAAAATAAGAGGGTAAGACGCGCAAAAATACAAAGGCTACTTTTTTCTGTAGATATGATTTACGATCACGTTTTTGTCAATATCACGAAATTTCAAGGCGTTTGAGCGACCTCTAAATATTAATATATTTTGCCAAAATTTTGCACAAATAATCAGTGTATATAGTGGCATAAAATAAGAGGGTAAGACGCACAAAAATACAAAGTTTATTTTTTTCCATACATTTCTGAATCACCCTAATGTACATTGTAAATCCACCAGCATAACTAAAAAATATTTTCAATTCTCTAAGTTACAAGTAAAAAGAGTTACAAAATCAGCTCTGAATGTTACGTTAGTCACTATGAAATGACCCTTAAACATAAAAGGTGTAAGCAATATTTTTTAATTTTAAATAAAGCTTTTAGTAGACTAGCTTTTTCGTTACTGTTTCACTACAAAGACACACTCACGTTTCTTAAATTGGTTGCTTGTTTTTGCCGCATCAGCTGCATACAGTAAGATTCTTAAACGGTGGGTAGACTATAGATATACGCTACTGAATTATGTTCTCTACATGTAATGAAAATGTAACCCTTTATTGAGTAACAAGACAACTAGAGTAGTGTATTGCCTGTAGAAAGAATACAAAGAAGTTGTACTGATTAGGCTAGAATTTAAATGCAGTAAAAGTCTGAATAACTTCCAGTGTCTTCCAGTTCTTTTGTCGGATGTCTGTGCATCCATAAGCTCACAACTTTTTTGCATTGATAAAGGCGTTCCTTGTAACGCCGAAACACGTGTCTGCAGTATCCCTGCTCATTTGTGCATTGTTACGTTGTTATTTTCTGTACAACTTCCAGTGGATTTGCTTAAAAAAATATTTAAATCCTTTGTTAATCAACTTCTTTACTGATAACAATAAGTTATTTGAAAAATAAATGCTTTCGATTGTTGCCTCACAGGTTGCACAGCAGAAATCAACTGTTCGTTAGATTTACTGATACTATGAATTAATAACTAATTTAAAATTCCGATCCCTCGATACACTAATATAATTATGAGTATGCACTTGCACATTCAACTTTCCAAAATCTGCTTTGAGACTGAAAAGTGAAAAGGTGTTAGTCGAGAAATGGCGGCTACAAAACAAGTTCTTAAAATCTACTCTAAATGATTGAGAAAAAAATCAATCAAGCAAGAACTTTGTTTTCGTTCGGGGAGGAGGGAATGCATTTAAAATGAAAGAGCTGGAAGGAAGATCTAATTTGAGTAAAGTGTCACTTAGGGGTGCGACACCGATGGAAAAATATCGATGTTTCGAAACATCGATGTCAGAAATTAAAATATCGATGGTATTGATATATCGACTACAAATATCGATGTTTCCAAAGCATCGACGCCGTATCTCTAGTGTCATTGAACACCAAAGAATCTTTTAGTAGAATTTTACTGTGTTTAAAATGAACTAAGAGCTGTATGATCGTTAGACGAGTTTTGTGACCTTGATACCTCCACCTTCCGGGTAGGAATTTTTGCTTTGATGTTTGCTAAAATTATGTTTGCATAGGAAAACAGAAAAAAATTAAGTTTTTTCAATGGAATTTTATTTTATCGTTTGGAATTTTTTTAAAGAAAAAAAAAAGTAATATCAAATGTCGGGTTTAATTGTTTCCCTATTTTCGAATTATCACAAAACACATCTTTTTAGAGATAACCATAACTTTTGAATTTTATCAAGTTCATAATTTCATTTAACAAAATAAAGCAACTATAGTTGCGACACATCTAGCCTGGCGGCATTGTGAAGACTACGCAGATCCTAATCATAGTAATGCTAACCTGCTAGGATAAGTTTGTCCCACCTGTAGGGCGATTCTAATGGGAACATTGATTCTTTTTCTGGTTCGAAATGGACTTATTTGAGTAAAATTTCTCCATAAGCTTTTGTTATTTTATCAGTACGTGAAATCTGGACAAAAGTAAGAAATCGTATGTAAAAAATCCTGAATGTCTGTGTTGCGCCATAAAACACAAAACAACCAACCAGCATTTTTTAATTCTGATTTCATACTTTCGTTCATATTTCATGTAATGATAAAGTTACTAAACTAGGCATTGACACAGTTAATTCGTTTAATATTTGAGCAATGTTGGAGCTCGCGCTATTTTTTTTTAGTTCTGAAGAGATACGGTTCACGGGCATTGGCAATGGTCGGAATAGGAGAGCGAATACAGACGTTTCGTCAAGCGGCTGATGTCATCAGTGGTTGATTTTGATGCGTTGGCTTCGTCCACTCCGGTGTTTACGCAAACTGCTGGTTGATGCTGGTTCTTCATTGGAGGGCATTTTCGAGCCGCTGGTAAGTTCTGATTGGATGGGATTCAAGCCTCTGGTGAGTCCTGGTTTCTGATTGGATGGAATCGGCGTCTGTTTTTGTCCGTCATGGCTAGCAGATCTAAGGACGAAGCCAGCGTATCAGTCCCACCAAACTCAACTACTGATGATGACAAAATAGCTCGACGAAGAGTCTGGATTTTTCTTTTCCATTTCGACCACGGCACGCAAGGAAATGTTGTCCCTTTGTATTGAAGCCGGTCGTGACAGCCTTAAGCAGTTTTTATTATTTAAGATTTTCCTATTTGCTCGACATAGTAAAATTATATTATGATTTGAAAACTCAAAATAATTGGAGTAGATAATTTTTCTATCAGACGTTAATGACACACAAACTCACCCATTCGTCAACTGCTTCCTCTCTGTCGATATCGTTTTCATCTGCATCGAGTAGAAGGTTTTCGTCTGAAAGCTGAAGAGGAAGGTCGAAGTTCGGGTCAAAGGCATCGAAAAATTCTAGATCTCTGGAAGCGAAAATTAAAATAACAGAACCTGAAGAAATTCAAAAGTTAACTGCAACAACTGAAGCAACAACGTAATGGCATAATATGGTTTATGTTTTCAAAGCAAATGTACAAGTTTGAAGAAATAGGACGTAGTTCGAGGGAAGTCAGAATTATTGTGACATATTTCCAAATCAAAAAATGGTCTACTAACTAGGTCATTGTAAGCTTTTAATTAGATAACTATAAGCAACTAACTGGACCATTGTGAGTTACTAAATGGACCTCTAAGAACTACTCCTTTGACCACTTTGCGATTCCAACTGGTGCACTGCGGATATTACAAAGTAGACCAATCTGAGCTTAAAATTGGATCACTGTAAGCAACTAACTTGACCAGTGTAAGTTACTCAATGGGTCACTAAGAGCATCGCCTCCGAAATACTAAATGCCTACTGCTTTCTGGTTTTTAGCACACAGCAAAATTTTTCCCTTGGTTCACAACGCACTGCCATCTATCGGAGTTCTTTGAGACGAGAAATTAACAATTGGTTGATTTCTAAATTTAAATTTAAAAATTAGCCAATAAAAATTTTTAATTCCGATATTGCTTGAATTTATCACCATAACAACGGCATCATCGGATTGCCGCAAAGTGGCGCTCAAAGTGGATCTAATGACTCCCGTAGCGAACCAAAGGAGGCATTTAACTAAATGCCTACTGCCTTCATTTTTTTTAGCACAGAGTAAAATTTCTCCTTTGGTTTACAACGCACTGCCATCTATCGGAGTTCTTTGAGACGAGAAATTAACAATTGGTTGATTTCTAAATTTAAATTTAAAAATTAGCCAATAAAAATTTTAATTCCAATATGGCTAGATTTTATCACCACAACAACGGCATGATCGGATTGCCGAAAGGTGGCGCTTAAAGTGGATCTAATGACTCTCGGAGCGAACCAAATGAAGAAGGTATTTAGTATTTAGGAGACGTTGCTGAGAGTCACCTTGAACTGGCTTGAGGTACCAACTGAAAAGCTGATCGATACCAAGTGGAGCACTCTAAGCTGCTCATTAGACCACAGTAAATAACTTACATGGACCTCTTTCATCAAAATACACTTCATTCGGGTTGTCCAAATTTCCAAGGATCCAGTCTTTTTTCTGCTAGTGTGCGAAAGTTGATTAAAATTTTAGGTAACATTAATTATTAAAAATGAAAGATAACTTACTCATCAATTGCATGGCTAGTGTTACTGGAACATTTTACCGAGAGTATTGCCCACAAAGCTCCAAAGTACAGTGGTACTCCTACACTTGAAGACAAATACAGGAGCAGAACTAGTAGAGTGCGACACAAAACCTGCGAAATCCAAAAAGCAAGGAGACTTATTTAAGGGCACAACTAAAGTAAGAGAGTTGTCTGAAGATAAGAAAAATATTTTTGGAGAAAAATAGAACAAACTTCAGTTAAAAATTGCTCTAAGAAGTAAAAAATAGTTAATTTTTTGAACACCACCGACACTATTTGCAAATAAAAGCGATGATCGTGAGGGCGACCATCTATTCAATGGTATGTGGAAAACTAAGTGCACTGTCAAAACTACAGGTTGCACAAGGCACCTTTGAGGGTGAAACGTTGTAACATCAACGGCAGCGTCTGAGGTGTGCCACTTAACACCCTATGGGTCACCCATATGGGGCGCAATAAGACACCCATAGGGTGCCACATGGAGCCAAATGGCACCTTCAAGGGTGCCATAGGGTGTCAAGTGGCACACCTCAGGCGCTGTCGTTGATGTTACAACGTTTCACCCTCAAAGGTGCCTTGTGCAACCTGTAGTTTTGACTAAGGCTCCTATAAGGGGGGAGCTGACTCATCCTACATTTTGGTTCCAAAATGGTGGGTGTGGAACCACTGGTATCTGTACTCAAGTCGCATTGAAGAAAAGTGGAAGCTGAGCTTGATTGTAGCTGCGTAGATGATATTTAACTATTTTTGTCTGTATGACAAAAACATTTCATAAACTCAGGCTTAAAACAAGTGAAATATAAAAATAGACCCAATTTCTTGAAACATTTCCTAATAAACTGTTTTTAAACTCGAGAAATAAGTTATCTTTTTAAATTTACCTAATATGGTGCTTTATCCAACTAATCATAAGTTATTTTACGCCAGAGCAACCAGATATAATATTAATGTGTTTCAAATACCTGTAACATGGCTGTGATCCAAGAATGATTTGGAACCAAAATTTTCGGGCAAGATCAGCCTGTTCTCTGAAGGAGCTCTAGTTTTGACAGTGTAATGGCATGCATGGTATGGTAAATGGCGCACATTTTTCTTTGTTTTAATGTGTGGTTCAGAAAAAATTTTCAATTCGTTTCCAAGATTTGCTGCTTTTATACCGAACTATTCATTACTACAGATGTATTCATAGTTGGGGCGAACCTCTACGTGGAAGCATTGTGAAGGCACTGCAGATCCCCATTGTAGCATTGCGACGCTGGCAGATTAGTTTTGCCTAGAGCCACTGTATAAACAGGCAGGTGCATCAAGCTTAAGATTAATCACTTCGGATCCAATTTATTTACTTCTGCTTTCAATTTTGACTAAGATTAACAGAAATAATACAAATCATAGTTTCAAAAAAAAAAAAAAAAATACGCTTTTGAACTATATTTTATGATACTCTAACTGATTTCCCTCTGATTTTCGAAACTGTTGAATATTCGCTCAGTTTACATGCACTTATAATACATCAGCATGTAATATAGTTTAGCATTTAGTATTAATAATAGTATTATATATTACTTTTATACACTGCTCAAAACAATTAGGGGAGCACATGGTTTTAACAAAATTATGCAAAGATGTATACCAATAAGTAACATAAAATGAATCGTTCTTAATTCAAAGCCAACCAGGAAACGGAAGAAGAGAATTTTATGAACAAATTAAAGTTAATGAGGCCAAAAACAGGAAAAAGGAGATAAGTGCTGAAATCGGTATGTTGCAGAAGCGTCCATTTTATTGCCTTAACTGTGAAATTCGATTGCGCAGTAGTTTTTTTACATTTTTTTTTGAAGACTTGAGAATGTCTCAACAACGTGACTTACCGGAATCCATGTCATGGCGTGTTATACGCAGGCTGGAATCCAGGCAAACACAACGTAGTGCCGCGGATGATGTCGGAGTCGTCAGAAGTGTTGCAAGGATGTGTAATCGATTCCAAGAAACAGGAAATGTAAGACGTCGATTAGGGCAAGGTCAGCCACACGCCACTACAGCAACTGATGACCGGTATATACGGTTAATAGCCCGTCGAAACAGAATAGAGAATGCTAAGCATTTGCAAAGGCAATTGCTCTTGGCAATAGGACGAAGGGTGTCCAGTCAAACAATAAGTAACGCGCTTCATGAGGGAAGGCTCTATGCACGTAGGCCAATGGTCTGACTTTTGTTGCCCTTGCACCATTGTGTGGCCCGAAGAAGACGGACTGTTGAACATCGAAATTGGGCGCTACCTGGTTGGAGCCAAGTGCTGTTTACAGAGGGGTTGCAATTCAGTCTGGAGAGTGACAACGGACTTATTCTGGTATGGAGGGACAGGGGCACTCGAAATGACCCCGCATTCATTCGTGAAAGGTCACAAAACAGACGAGTTGGTTGGATGGTATGGGGTGGAATCAGCTTAGGCGGACATACTGACCTGCATATCATTGGAAATGGCACTTTGACGGGCCAAAGGTATGCAGACGAGATACTGAGACCTTATGTCATCCCTCACGCTGGAGCTATTGGATATTCCTTTGTTTTTCAAAACGATATTGCTCGACCGCAGAAAGCTCATCTGGTGGTGAACATGCTTGAAGCTGAAAAAATACAGCGTATGGAATGGCCAGCGTGCTCTACTGACCTGAATCTGATCAACCATGTTTGGGACATGCTCGGACAATGCATTGCTGAGTGACAAAGGTCGCCTGTTACCGTCCGAGACTTGGAGATTGCACTTCTTGAGGAGTGGAACAGTACTTCCCAAATTCAGACCCATAAGCTTATTGCATCCATGCCAAACAGGTGTGCAGCAGTTTTAGCTGTTCAAGGAGACTACACGCCTTATTAAAACACATGCAAAATGTCTAAACAGTACCTTTTTTCCATCTTTTACATGTAACCAAAATGTTGCCTAAAACCACTTTTTTATGTGTTTTCCATATTTTCAAAGAATTAAAGATTAATTCCAATATTTTTAGGTCTTTTTTTCTGTATTGTGCATTGATACACGCGTACTATCCATTGTACGCCAATCTGTGGTTGTCTTGCACGGTTTTCTTCACTTTTTTGCTTGCTCCCCTAATTATTTTGATCAGTGTATTTGTAAAGAACGTGAATTTTACCTTTTATTCAGAGTTACATACATACAAACAAACAAACAAACAAATAAGCAAGCAAACAAACCCACATGTGAAACTAATAAAAGCGTATTAATTACCAAAACGCAATAACTAGCGAAAAAAGACTACCTTTCAAATATCGACGTGCACTTGACGCAAAGTTCTCAAACTAAACCTTGATGTGTTGGCTCGTCTATATAGTGTCCTTAGCAATAACTAAAAATACGCCATGCATTAGAGAAATCAACGATTGGTTGATTTCTAACTTTAAATTTAAAAATTAGCCAAACAAAAAATTTAATTCAAATATTGTTTGTATTTATCACCATAACAGGGCATCATCGGATTGCCGCCAGGTGGCGCTCAAAGTGGAACAACTGTCTCCGTATTGAGGCAAATGTAGTAGGCATTTAATATTTAGGAGGCGTTGGTGGGGCCCGTTACAGTGAAAAATTACCAAAACGTAATAACTCGCAAGAAAATACTTCCTCTCAAATTTCGAAAAACGTGCTCTTGATCCAAAATGGTCAAACTTAATCTTGATGCGTCGTCTCGTCTATATAGCGTTCTTAGCACTAATTACAGTATACGCCATGCATTAAGGCTCATGAGTAACCAACTCCTCCTAAATACTAAACGTCTACTGTTTTCTTTTTTTTAGCACAGTGCTAAATTTTTCCCTTGGTTCTCAACGCACTGCCATCTATCAGAGTTCTTTGAGACAAGAGAAATTAACGATTGGTTGATTTCTAAACTTAAATTTAAAAATTAACCAATCAAAAAATTTAATTCGAATATTGTTTGGATTTATCACCATAACAGCACATCATCGAAATGCAGCAAGGTGGCGCTCAAAGTGGAACAACTGTCTCCCGTATTGAGGCAAATGTAGTAGGCATTTAGTATTTAGGAGGCGTTGGTGGGGCCAGTTACAGTGAAAAATTACCAAAACGCAATAACTCGCAAGAAAAGACTTCCCCTCAAATTTCGAAAAACGTGCTCTTGATCCAAAGTGGTCAAACTTAATCTTGATGCTTCGTCTCGTCTATGTAGCGTTCTTAGCCCTAATTATGGTATACGCCATGCATTAAAGCTCATGAGTAACCAACTCCTCCCCAACACCTCCTCCCAACTCCTCCCTCCTATATATGAGTACGTCACACACTCCAGGGTTCTCCGTACCAACCACAACTCGTGGTTTAACCTGGATAGGGCCCTGAAGAGCGCTCTGTTCTTTTTGAACCAGAACCAAGGGTCGAGCAAACCCTTGATCCAGCACCCCCAGAGGTATCCTTTTTTTTGGAGGACTTTGTGACCACGACATTTTTAACGTCCCCCAGCCACCATTAATCAAGACTACCCTCCAAAATACTAAATCGGATTGTCCCAAGGTGGCGCTCAAAGTGGAACCAATGTCGCCCGTAGCGAAGCAAACGTAGTACGCATTTAGTATTTAGGAGGTGTTACAGTAACTAGCATCATTGCATTTTGTAGAGAAACTTTGAAGTTATGATAATTGAGAGAAGACAATACAAAAAGCTTTCTGTCACCTCTGCCGTGTCACTATTTCCGGAAGAGGTGTACTTGAGGAAGCAGACTCCAAAGGCAGCGACGACGGGAAGAACGAGGAGGTTCAATGCCACGAACAGTTGCCGGTAGTCGCGGATGTCCTGAGAAGGTGGAAAAAAAATGATAGAAGTGAAAATGTATGTTTTCAAAATAAAGACGAACACTCAAACAGACACACGCACGTATACATGGTGTGTCTAAAAAGTTCCGTGATTGGTATGATACAAACTAGGGATGCGCCGATAAGCAAATTGGCCGATTACCGTTTACCGATTAATCGGCTCATGATAATCGGCAGAACCGATTAGTGATCATGAATACTCTTTTAATACTACTGACTTCTCCATCCCCCCTTTTGTTTCCAAAATTTCGATTTTAGGAATAATTTCTAATTATCTCTGAGTTACTATTAATATTTCTCTATTTTCTTAATTTCTACAAAATTATTTGCAAATTCATCAAAGTTGTCCTTGAGGCTGAAACGAACCGCCTCATTTAATAAAAATATTTTAAAAAAAAAAAAAAATTGAACCGACTTCGGAACTTCACTCGGCAAGTGCTCTAAAAAGTAAAAAATAATTTTATTCTTTGAACACCATCGACACTACATTTAAACATAAGTTTTGAAGTCGGCGCAAAAACACTATATAGAATCATACGAAACTATAATTTAACTATATATATATAAATTGCAATGAATCTAGGTTCTTTAATCGCATTCGCATACACTAGATTGACAACCACATATTGATGTAATGGTACAAATATTCAGCTCTTAATTTTCAATGGTTTCGCTGAAAAATGTTGACAAAATGCAGTCAAACATCATTTCACCTATAGTTTTTGCACCGACTTCAAAACTTAGGTTTAAATGTAGTGTCGATGGTGTTCAAAGAATAAAATTATTTTTTACTTTTTAGAGCACTTGCCGAGTGAAGTTCCGAAGTCGGTTCAATTTTTTTTTTCAAAAATATTTTTATTTTATTCTTTTTAGTGTAAATGTACATCTATATATATAAAGATGACGGTGTTTGTTCGTTTGTAACCGCTGGCCAGAAGCCCCCACAGCACCTACAGACCTGAAACTTGGCTCAAAAATTCGAACGTACCCCGCCCTCGTGCACCTCGAAGCCCAAATTTTTAATTTCGAATTAGTTATTTCTAAATTAATGAATTAGTTATTTTTAAATTAATGAATTAGTCTCATTTTTGGTGTATCCACCATAATTGAGGGGGGAAAACCTTCCCCCACCCCAAAACATTATATATCGTTGGAAAGGGTTTTTTTCTGAAAAAGAAAAGTTTTAGCACGTTTCTGTCCGTTAATTAGGACAGGAGATATTAATTAATCAAATTTAGTCAATTTTCAAGGCTTAACTATGTACGCAGTACTGAAACACTAGGTCCATTTTCCTGATCAGCTGCTCTTTTGTCCCTGAAGTTACTTTGTGGTTAAAATTGTGCGTATAGATTTAAGCCTTGAAAATTTATTCAATTTGAATGCTTAATATCTCTTATTTCTTTCTTAATTTTCTGTCTTTTTGATTTATTTGGCGAATTGATTTAAACTTTAACATGACTTTAAGTGGAGTTTAAAAGATGGAGCGCATTTGAACTAAAGGATATAATAATTTTAGTTCAGAGGGGTCGGAGGGAATTTAAATTTATTCAGTTGAATTCCTCAAAATTTGGTGTTACCAAAAATGTCAGAATGGAACTATTATTGTTAAAAAATTAGCGATGTCTATCAGCTACTCTTCGTATTTGGCGTGGTAAAGTTTGGCAACAATAGGGATATTTACCAAACCTCCAAGCCAGTGAAACACTTCTTTCTCCAAATTAAAGAAAAAGAAAACGCTCTGTGAAGGAACAGTAGTTGTTTGCAGTCTAAAAAGTATTTTATTGCCTGTTTAAAACGTGTATATAATGCCGCCAAACCTAAATTTTTAATAGTTCCATTCTAACATTTTCGGTAACACCGCTATGAAGTTACTCTTCGTATTTGGCGTCGTAAAGTTTGGCAACAATCTGGAAATTTACCAAACCTCCCAGCCAGGGAAATCTTGCTTATTTGAGGGTTACTGTTATAGATTGTATTCACTTCAAAGAGATGGTGCGAAAGACATTATATTTCTTGCCTTTTAATGTTTACATTAAAATCATGGAAGAATGGTTGAGACTGAGCTACCTGACACAATCGGTTCCCTATGTTAACAAATTTAAATTTGGCGACCAATTTTACATTGAAGTTACGGTTAAATCAGTGGATTATGTTAAACCTAAAGGGCAAAATTGCTGTGTTCGTTGAGAGTTTTCGAAAATCTTGCCACTACAGTTATCTCAAAAGTTCCATTGAAACGTTTATATGGCGAATTGATTTAAACTTTAATATGACTTTTAGTGGAATTCAAAAGGTTGGGGAGCACATTTGAATCAAATATAATAATTTTACTTTAGAGGGTTAGAGTGAATTAAACTTTATTTAGTTAACTTCCTTTACATTTCCTTTGCACGGGCATCGCCGTGCGGGTACTGCTAGTATGAAATAAGGTAATGTTTCCATTGCAAAACTTCACCTAATTTGCTTAAGTAAATGCTTCATAAAATAAACTATGTAAGGAAAAAAAAGAAAGAAAGTATCACCGCGTCTAAAATTTTATACGATTGACACTAAAAAATGATCCTTGTTATTCTCTGGTATTTATTTGTGTACTAGTTTAATCGAAGACTATGGCAGGGATTCAAGTGAAACAGGCTATCGCAAATTACAATCGCTACTGAAAATGAATTACATTAGAACGTTTCTTGATAAAAACATCGTGACGTCAGCGTGACGTTTGCCTATGAAAAACGAGCTACATAAAACGTCACAGCCTACTTGGCGAATAAGAGGAGATCGCTGAGTGCTTGTGAGCTCTTATTGGCTCCACCCGTAGTGACGTCATGCCAAGTTAAGTTGATGATAATGTAATTCACTTCCAGTAGCGATTGCAATTCGAAGCGATCGCAGTGCTGTTTCACTTGAATCCCTGCCTAAATATTAACGGCTTTTCAACTAATTTATATTTCAAAACAACACTAGATTCTCGCGGTTCATAAAATTTTACGACGTATTACGTACGTGGCCCGCTAATGAGTTTCATGTTTGCTTCAGTTAAGCCTTCATTCAAAATTTTCATTATCATTATAATAACTGTTTCATATCAGTCACGTTTTGTGACAATGTGGATTTCATATTTAATCATTTAGGACAAATCGCTTTAAATTTGAGCAAAAATTTGGAGATTTTCCTCACTTTCTTCAGAATCAAACCTTATTTATCCCTTTTATTTTACCCTTTTATCAAACCTTATGTAAATTAAGACTAATAAAATCTGAAAAATTACGAATCAATTAGTACCTGGTACGACTTTCAGTTCGTTGGAGTTCAGGAGAAAAAAGCAGGACATAGAAAAATACTCGGTTTAAAATTTTCAAAAAGACCACAGAAATGAATTTCATTATGCAATCCAGAGAAGCCTGGCGTTCAAAATGGTCATTATTACGATTACTGTGATCCCAATTTCTTTTTCGAAAGATTTCTGCAGGTTCTCGTTATCGAACCCGGACCACGAGAGGATGGGACCAATCGGAAAGAAAGACCTTTTTAACAAAAAAAGGATTTTTGAAATCGGTCCAGGCATCTTCGAGTAATCTTATAACATACAAAAAAAAAAAAAAAAATCTCCGACGAATTGTATAACCTCCTCCTTTGTTGAGTTCGGTTAAAAATATGTAGGACCAGCCAGAAAACTGATTTTTTACGAACTTAGCTCATTGAAGTTTTTCCTGCCTACACGATCTCTCTGGTGTTACCTGTTTTATACAATGAAGCGGTCCGGTTCCGCTTTAAGGTCACATGCCATCTCTTCGTGGTTAAGCTTAACTATTCACGTATCTCTGTTTGTTTGGAAAGTTCCCATTTTAAATGACTTTCTCCTTGAAAGGTTTCTGAATTCTTCAGGAAGGTTACTGACACTGTGGGAAAACTTCCTGGTTTGTTTCCCCAGATGTGTTACTGGTAGAAATCAGGCACATCAACTGCCCAAAATTTTCCAGGAACGTTACATATTTTTTTTTTACAGTGTAGAAAGATATATGTAATTTTTTCATCAAATTGAAAGAGCTTACCAAGGGGGAAGACCTGAGCTCTGAGCTACGAACAATGACGCGCAAAGAAGACGCGATGTCTTGCAAATTAAGTAAAATATCGTTCATTCGTCCGATGTTGAGATCTGGAATGAAAAATAATTGGAGATTTGATTTTATGCAATACACACACAGCTTTCATTTTTTATTCAAGTTAGTGGGGTACTGAACGCTGATAGTTTTCACTCCTCAATTTTATATTTTAACGATTCAGTAGTTTTAAATTAAAGGTACGCCTTGTGTATTTTCATTCTTGGCAAATATTTTTCATTCTAATTTATTGTTGCAATGTTAGGTCGAAGTTACATAGAAAATTACTTTTGTGACTGCAGCATGCATGCTTTTGCTCGTTTGGAGTACCAAAACAAGTCTTTAAACAAAGCTAAGAGCTTCCTGTAAGTAATGGAAAAAATCCGCAATATTTTTAAATTGAGATAATAAAAGTAAAATAATCCATCAAAAAAAAAAAAAAAAATGGTACTGATGGATTAACTCCTCTGCAGCTACAAATTTTTCGTTATTTGGAGTTTTTAGATAACTGCGTGCGCGTGCAAACAACCGCCAAAAAAAAAAAATAATAAAAAAATAAAAAAAATAAAATAAGGAAAGAAAGAATAACAAATAAACCGCCATATCTGGTTTAACCGCCAAAGTTGTAGCTACGGTGGAGTTAATACGTAAGTATCAAGAAAGCAAACAGGCCCTTAATTGCGGCTAAATAAATACATCGAACCGTAAAGGAGAATGAAAGCTCAATCAAATGGTGAACGTAGAAAAGGAGACGCAAATATGGCGACGATGTAAGGTGCAATTCTTGTATTGTCGCCAAAAAAGAAAGCCAAGGTAGATATTTTGCAAAGGTAGAATATAAGCAAGTCGCCTAGTCACCTATAACGGAAAAACACCATAGATTCAAATTGCTTAAAAGTTAAGTATTAAATTTTAGATAACAACAAAACAGTTTTTAGCAGTGTTTGAAAAGTGGGTAAAATCCTACTTTAGGGTCCGGGTTTGGCGATTTTTTTCAGACTGTAGCTTAAGGTTTCATTTCATTTCACCCCAGAGATCCCCGTGACTACCATCTTTGTAGCTTAAGGTTGCAATCATTTAGCTTAAAATCGCCAAACAATCCAATCATCCAATGATAATTCTGTGGTTGCCAGATTTAATAATTTATCGCCGGACCTTAAACTAGGATTCATCCGAAAAGTGGATAAACACTTTGTTTCGATTAGTTGGGCAGAATTCTTTGAGACTGTGCCAAGTGTTTCGCAATCTGTTTAATAACCCGGAAAATCCATTAAAATAATTCACCAAATCGACTTTAAATGCCTTACTAACCCACTTAAGCTTGTCGAATTATTATAGTCTGTTACTTTAAAATAGGCACATCAAGGTCACAAATTTTCTCGACAAAAGTAAAATAAATGATTGGTTTCATCGGGTTTTCTGGCGCAATAAGCTAAAATTTATGACTGCGTCTAAAATAAAAGAATTCTTTTAGCAGTTTACATGGAGAGGAGAAGGCGCAAAATTTGTGACCTTGATGTGCCTATTTTTAATTAACAGAATATAATAAACATTTAAAGCTCATTGTACCACGGATCTTTATTTTTTCACCAGTTTGGCTAAGTTTCTTGAAAACGCGCCAAGAGCTCCACGTTATGATGAGCAAAGTAGCATACTATTTAACAAATGCCACAGATTATTATAACAAGGGGAAATTATCATATCGTGGAAAAATGGGCTCGTTTTCAAATATTTTCGCCAAACTAGTTAAAAAAAAAGTACTTATTTGCTTGTAAAACGGTTCTAAGAACAATCCTATCGAAATTTAAAATTAAAAGTTGGTTTTTAAACAAAATAAGCCTTCGAACAAGGGGGGAATTGTAATTAAACTGAAAAAAAAATCCATCACATAGTTAAATTAAGCAGTTAAAAAACAAAATAGCCCACACAGCATGTTAAATCAAGAGGAAGTACTAAAAATTTCAATTAAAATGCAAAATAAAAGCATGAGAAGCAAAAAACCGCAACTCTAGCGTCAGCGATGAAACTTCGCCAAATTGGCATGTTGTACTTTATTTTAATTCTCCTAAAATACAAAAATAAAAACAGATAGAGTACACTACCTTGCTGTAAACCGTCATCAGCATCACCCATATTATAAGCTGTTATTATTTAAAATTTTATTTAAAAATCCAAAACTGAACTCCTATCTGATGTTTCGTTAAATTTGTCTATGAAAATTCAATCAGAAACAGAAAGTTAACGTGAAAGCGGATTATTCATTCACGGTTACAGCTAAAAATTTCATGTTTGATTCTTTTTTTATGTTTAATTTTCCTTTTCTGGTCGGGATAAGGCCTCTATTTAGACAAGCCGGCGCATCAAGATTAAGTTTCACCACTTTGGATCCAGCGCGTGTTTGTGTGTTTGAGGGGATGTCTCTTCTGGCTAGTTATCGCGTTTTGGTAATTTTTCACTGTGAGCAATTATTAGCGGCACGTGGATTTAGCAAAGCTTAGCAATGTACCAAAACTTTTTTCTGGTAACCCTAGCTCCGCAACAATGAAAAATGAAAGTAAAAGTAAATGAGTTGGATCCAAAGTGGTGAAACTTAATCTTGATGCGTCGGCCTGTCTCTAAGTCGGGAGCAAAGCCAACCTGGCACTATTGTGAAGGTTACGCTGATCAGAGTCACAGCATTTTTGATGCCAAAGTAGGCAAAGTAGTTAGTAGTAGGTAGCTTGATGGCAAAGTAGGGGAACCGTAGTAGCGGCCGGTTCCCGCTTCTTAGTGGCTTAATTATTCTGGTTCATCTTCGATTCCCCTGTTCACTTGTCAGTCTTTGCATGTGAACCTGTCTTTTTATTTTTATTTTTATGCACTGATGATGGGGCTTGCAGTTTATAGCCCCGAAACAGCTGTTTGTTGAGTTTTAAACTCTTTTTAATCGTATTCATTTGTACTTTTTAAACGTTCCGTTTTCCGAAGGCAAGGCTCGTAGTAAGCCCCTCATGTATGTCGAAGCAACATGGCTTCTAAATGAATGATAAAAAGTAATTAATATTTTCTAATACAATGATTTCTAGTGAGAACTCTCTGTTGTTAAAATTCTAGAAAATATAGACATTTGAAAGACGCAGCAGATCAATAACGTCGAACTCTAACGGGTTTAAATTAATTATTCTTATTATTCTACGTCAGAGAAGTTTCATTAATTGATAAAGCACAATTATTCATGCATTGTGTCAGCATTAGTAAAATTTAGCACTAAAAACTTGCTTTACTCTTCCTTTCTTCTCAAATATTAATTGCTCACGCCATCTACAAAAAATTCCGAAAAAAAGAAAAAAAAAACTATACAACCCACTTAGCAAAACAAATCGAATTTCATGATAAATTAGTTGCAAGCTTGAGAAGCGGACGATTAAGAAAGTTCAAATGCAAAAGAAACCATTCTACTGCTGTTTGGATTTTTTTCTTAGTTTCTTGGCTTAAGAGACGCCATTACAGAAACTTAATGGCTCATTTCCATTAGTAATAATGAGCCGCTTTGTGCATGAGAACTATTAAAGAAGCTTTTCCATTTCTAAAGCCTTTGAAAAGTATGAATGTTTTGCGGTAAAAATGACTCGTGTATACGTCGGAATGATAACGATTAAAGTTTTTCTTCAAGTAATCCTGTAAAGTTAAAACATTTTGAGGAAATTATTGTAGCATGTGTAAAACTTTGTAAAGGGCTATTCCTCGAATAACACAGGCCAACGATGAAAAAACTTTTTTAATGAAAATACCTTATTCTTATGTTGTTTAGGTTGCTGAATCCAAATATGATGCTTAAAAAGTTGTATCACCCACCATTTATTCACATTTTATAGTTACATTCATGAAATAAAGAAACATTTTTAGAATTTAACAGCTTTTTCATAGTTAAGAGAACATGAAAAAATAGGTCTAATGAACAAAGATGATGTTGGCAGCACTGCTGAAACACATGCTACAACATGATGGGGGATTACTGTTGGTCACTTCACCGGGAAGTTCAGCAAGCTATTCATCGCAGGAAAAGCTACACAAGAAGCTTCAAGGAAAAAAGGGAAAGAAAATATAAAGCAATTCCAGTTGACAAGTGAACTTTGTATCATCACATAAAATTACTATTCCAAGTATTTTACTGTAAATACAAACCATTTTTACGATTCTACAGTGTTTCATTGATTTCCCTATATACTGTAAATGGGTATTAGACTATATAATAAAATACATTTTGCTTGGAACTAAGGGTGATACATAAAAACTACAAGCAGATTTGGATTCAGCACATAAAAAATCTATCAAGATCAGCTATTAAAATTAAAAAAGTTTTCAAAAAGGTTTTTTTTGTCGGCCTGTGTAAGCTGGCATTTTTCCAGCATGTGACGCTCCTATATCTTCGAATGGGGAACCAGCGTATGAGATTTCATGTCCCTTTCTCACGTATCACATGAGAGAGAGAGTGGAATAAAAAATTTAAATGAAATTTAAATTTTATATAATTTAATCACTAGTTAATAAACTTTTTAAAAGAAAGAAAAATGCTTCAAGTTTAAATCATCAAATTTCAAAATTGTGCTGATTTGGGCCATTAGGCGACGTCGTTATGGAAGGGAGGAATCTTGTGATGACGAGTGTGAGATAGGGCTCCTTTAGAGGACAGGCTGACTTATCCGACATTTTGGTTCCAAGACAGTCTTGGATCCAGCCTTGTTACAGGTATTTGAAACGCATTAATATTATACCTGGTTGCTCTGGCGTAAAATAACTTATGATTAGTTGGATAAAGCACCCTATTAAGTAAATTTAAAACGATAACTTATTTCTCGAATTAAAAAACAGTTTATTGGGAAATGTTTCATGAAATTGGGTTTATTTTCACATTGCAGTTATTTTAAGCCTGAGTTTATGAAATGTTTTTGTCATATGGACAAAAATAATCAAACATCATCTATGCAGCTACAATTCGAGCTTACCTTCCACTTTTCTTGAATGCGACTTGAGTACAGACACCAGTGGTTCCACGCCCACCGTTTTGGAACCAAAATGGCGGATAAGTCAGCTCCCCTCTTATAGGAGCCTTAGTGTGAGAGTGTGAGAGGAGGGCCCTCATTGGTCAGGTGGAGCGGATCCAGAACTTGTTCAAGGGTTCAAGCTTTTGACGTTTATTATTTATTTTTACTATGTATACTGGTTCGTAAATTTTGATTACATAGTTTTGGACTTCAATTTTGAAACATTTTGGAGGGAAAGCCCAAATTTCCTTCCTTCAACATCATTATCACTCGTCTAAAATTAAGTTTTTTGAGCTTCAACGTTGAAAATATACTGGGGGAGAGTCCCTCAAGGGAGGGGCGATCGCCCCCTCGCCCACCCCCCACCCTTGTATCCGCCACTGCTGCTTCATCTGCTAGCAGAAGTCGTTTGATGTAGAAGAATTGTGTCGTAGTTTAGAATCATGTTATTAGAAGGATTTTTATACTCAATAGAGTTTGAAAAAAATTTTGAGACCCACACTGGTTTGTCCCTTCTGAACCAACGGAATTTCGTTCATTACTCCCTAAAATCACTGCTTCTTAATCAAATACATAAGTCCTCATGTGCGGGGCAACATGGCGGCGTCTTTGTGGAATGGCCCCCAAACGTTTCTTTCTTTATTTCCTTTACCCAAGAAGTGTTATTTATCAGGGAACCGCACAAGTAGTGATATAACGAGAAATAAATAAATAAATAAATGACTAGAATTTGAAAGAGCATATGTGTTTTGAAGCTAAATTAGTTATCCTCGTCCCCCGTAATCAAATTACAAAAATTTAAAGTTGGATGACATTAAAAAAAATGTCGCCAAGTTCAGCGAGAAATGGAAGGGTCTGGAAAAAATATTTAGTTAGGAAAATACATGCTTTTTTTTAAAAGTCAAAAATAAGTAAAATCCTCACAGTTGGATCAATATAAGATGAAATACAAGATTTTTATTCCACTTTTGTTAGACTTTCTCTGTCTCGGGTGGAAAAACAAGCTTTTTAATCTCTACCGAAAACAAAGATGAATAACAAACAATGGAAAGGCCGTATATCTATTTTCAAGCGGTAGCCCGGTTGGGCAAATGGCAAAAGCTCTGGATTGCGAACCCATAGGCTCCGAGTTCTGGCCTATCCAGGTGCGAACGTTTATCAATTCCTCTTTTAATTTCCCAATGCTTTCTCGCAGTTGTAAATTGCAAAAATGTAAATTATGCAAATATTTTCTACTGTCTCTCCGTGAAAACTACGCCTAGCACTCGGGAACCGTTCCCCTTAAAGAAGGATTTATGGGTAGCTTTCCGAAGTTTTCAATTTAAAACTTGCATTTTTTGCTATCCTTTTGTCATGTTCAACTAAACGATGTATTTGAAATTAGCATCGTTCCGCGGTGTTTGATACGGCTCAAAATGCTTCTTGTTATTCTTCCCCTTATTGTTATCTTACCTATCACCCCTATTTTGGTAAGATCAGAGAAGACCTGACGCATGCGTAAATAGGCGGGAGGTTTTAACTAAGAAAACCAGACAATAGAATAGTTCCTTAGTTGTATATAAAAAGCCTCTCTCGAGGTGAGAGCAGGCAGCTGGGTTTTTGACAACACACCGCTCGTCTCTTAAAAATAAAATCTCTTTCTGTTACTGCGTAGTTCTTATTCACCGTGACAATATTTTACAATGGAATTTGTTTCATATTTTATAGTTTTTTTGCTAAAATATTTACGTCAAAATGTATATCTGGTGAAGGTCGAGACTAGGGGTCGTCACTCATCAGTGGCGACTAAATTGTTTTTGGAGACTACAAAAAGTTATGTTGGTCACCAAACTTACGACCTACTTTTTTTCTGAACAAAAATACAAACTGCTGCTGCGATTATGAAGACGTGCTGATTATGAAAAGAAAATGGCCATTAGCATCGTCACTGGCGGCCAATGTTAACTTGGAGAGAAAATCGACCCATCTGCTATACAAAACATCTAAATACATAACTTCTGTCTAGCAAATGCAATGAAACTTTATTGGAAAAGTAGTCAAAGATGACCAATGTTATGATGGGTCAGCAAATTAAATGAAAGATTTTTTTTTTTTAACTTTGAGTGTGCATGGTGTGCTTGGTTTTTGTTTCATTTGTATTATGTCTTATTATTTGTATTTTAAAATAAACAATCTTCTTTTTCAGAAAAGGTTTCTAAGTCTTTTTTTAAACTTTTTTCTTTTATATATTTAATAATAATTAGTAATTATAAATATTGGTAATAATATTTAGTAATTTAATTAAGATAAAAGCAAGTACATAGCGTAATATTACTATATGCAGAATGAAGTGAAGTGGGATAACGATGTTGGAATTTGGTTCAAAGTAACCACCAGCAACGCCAAAGTGACCACTAACTTTTTTGGGTTTACTGACCACAGATCATTATCAAAATTTTTTAATCTCGAACTTTTATATCTGGTATACCGAAGATGTCATAACTGTTTTTAATTTTGTGCCTACAACGTTAAAATCTGGTTTACAAAATTATCTTTGTCGGATTACTCTACAGAACAAGTAAAAAAAGTTTACTAACTATATTTTATAATTTCAACAGAAAGGGTTAATTTGCTTAGAACGCGTGAACTACAATCTTTTGTCCTAACCTCAGATGTTGTTCTGAATTGACTTTATCCTGATTGATTTTGTCATAACAAGTAAAAAAAAACAAAATCTTTTGAAACCAATTACATTGGAAACGTTTATGTCTTGCTAATTGAAGTTGTTGAACTGTTTGAAATATTTAATAAATTTGGACTTTAGCTCTGTCTTAAAGTTGAACCGCATAGTTTATTGAAGTTTTGGAGCATTACTGGCTAATTTTACATTCTTCCTGCAACACATTTTAAAACTACTACCAAAACTAAAACATTCTTTTGCTAACAATCACTCGTCGAATATTAGTTCTTTTCCGAACTTTGACTACTTCCATTGCAGAAACCCTATTTTAAGCCAAAAGCATTCTTTTTGAATAGTTTTCGCTCTTTTGAAATTAAATTTGTCAATAACTTTGAGTTTAAAATTAAATGGAAGCGTTGTGTTTGAATGTTTTACAGATAGTTTAAAATTAAATTCAGCTTTTAAAGTTCAAAAAATGCTGTAGGTTAAAAATATACTTTGAATGAGTTATCAAAAGTGAATCATCTGAAACCTAGAGTAAATATTTTAAATAAAAAAAAAAAAAAAACAAAAACAGATTCGGTGTTAAAGAAAAAATATAACTAGGAACAATAAAATGATCTGATTTTGGACGCTACAACTTCGGCACCAAAGTTCCAGGTTAAAGCGTTTTTTTAATCCAGTATTATTACAGCTATACGCAGCTCAGCTTCAACTAAAAACAGAATATGTGGTAAATTTTGTTCAATTAAAAGTATCTATTCTCATTGGAGTAATTCAATTGACCAGCATATGGAGATTTTAGAACATTCGAATTAAATATTCCTTGTGTGTTTGATGAGTACTCTAAAAATAATACTCTGACAGGCATTCTTTTTGGAACACTTTAATTCAAAAAAAGTGCTCCAATTGCCTAAGTACGAACTAATATATGTTCTGAATATGTTTAGAAACTGTATCAAATGTGTCCCGCGCGCAGTAGGTGCTATTAAATTTAAGCTTTGGCACATTTGAGAATAGATAAGGAACACATTTGAGCACATTTGAATTTATTACTTTCTTTTGAACAAACATAATTTTAACACTCTAACGATGTTGCTAATTTTTTTAAATAATTCTGCTCCTGGAAGAATGGAATGCAATATTCCGTCTTTAATTTAAAAAAAAAAAGAATTTATTTTTGTAGTCAAAGATAACTCTAAATTAACATAACAAATTTCGAAACAGCCTACATATAAACAGCCTTCTACAAGCAGTGGTGCCCACAGGGAAAGATTATGGCACAATATGAGCCCTCAAAAAAAAAGGGGGGGGGGGATTTTTTAAACTAATTTATATTTATTTATTTGATTTTTTTATTAATTTTTTTAATTTAAATTATTTACGGAAAAATTATTCATTAATTAATTTTTTTGATTTAAATTATTTCTTTTTTATTATTTATTTATTTATTTTGTGTGCGTATGTGTGTGCTTGGAATGTCTGGAAGGGGAAAAAGCGATTCTGCTCACAATTCAAGCTTTTAAAAAATTAATAATATATAAAAAAAAAACAGCTATAATTTTAAAAAATTAATAAATAACATTAAAAAAAATAAATTAAATAAAAAAGAGGGGTAGAAATAAAAATATAAAGCGCAAGAGGGTTGTGAAAAATTTTCGGGTTGGAATTTGCGCCATTGAACCTGGGGGGATGGGCACACCTGCTAACAAAATAAGAAATCAAATGGTGAAGGTTATTTTTTATTCATATGGAAATCATACAGCCAATAAAAGAATAATTATGCTTGCGAAACAGATGGAATAATCGTCAAGTAACAAAACTAAACTAAACTTTGCAAACATTTCAAAACAATTTTAAAAGTTGATAATGTTTTGCAAGAACATTCCTGTTTAATTAAAGTTTGATTGTTGTTCCGAAACATACACCTCCTACGTGAAAATAATAATAAAAAAAGAACATTATTTCAAACTCTTCACTTACTCAATGAAAGTCGTATTTGTTAACCTGAGTTAAACTGCTGAAATATTTAACACGGTGTTACTACCGATTATTTACTTAATTTAAAATTGAGAGTAGTTTGAAAGTAGAGTAAATATTATCAAAGAAATTTGTTTTTGACTGATAGGACAAAAAGTTTAATTTTAATCAGGCATAAATTCGCTTTACGGAGTAATAAATTTTAATTCATGTCAATTATTGCAGGAATATATTTATTTAACACACATAGATTATCAAGTTCTTAGCACATTGCAAATATTTACTTTAAATAAAGAGTCAAATGCAATTTGCAATTATAGCTGTAATAACATCAACATCATTACTTTTAGCGTGTATTTGTTTAGGAACAGTACAAGTATTCTTTTGCAAGAGTTGTATTTATATTTATTAAATATAAACTTTACCCACCTTAGCATTTAAGTAAATAAATTGCTGAAATATTGTTTTGCTCTCTTATGGAATTAAAGTTTTGTTGCATTGTATAAAATGCTTTATTACCTTTCAAGATTTTTCAGCTTCAAACTCGATTTTGTCACAAATGTCGGTGCTATTTTTGATACGTTTGCTTCAATGTCGCAAATGTCTTTTGAAAAAGTTTTTTTACATATATTTAAGAACATCAGCCATTTTCAAACATAGATGAATAGAAGAATAGTAATTGCTTCTTGGAAATAATCCTTCTCCCAAATTTTAAAAAAGACTTTCCAAATTATCATACAGAAGAATTTTCAATAAATAAATTAATAAAGGAATAAATGAGTAAAAAATGTACAAAAATACGAATAGAAAGTGAATAAACACAATTTTAAAAAGTAGAAAAATACTTTCACATTTCTGCTTTTAAAACATGGATTTTTTCTTCTTTTTATTGTTTTAAATTAAAACAGAAAAATAAAATAAAATCAGTTTACGGAAAATTTCATCTAAAAAAAAATTCTAAACGAACTTTCGGGAAAGATTCTTTTTTATAAATTAAACAATATATTTTTATAACTCAAGCCCTAATACAAGTTATAGAGGTCAAATATTTGTTACGAAAAGAAAACATTGATATTAAAGATTAAAAATTGATCTCAGAATATGAAGGTATAAATATTTTTAGCTTTTCAGTTTTTTTTTTTGTACAGGAAGGAAATTTACTATAACAATTGCTGAAATTTGTAAGGTTCTTTTTTTCCCAATTTTTAGTGATAGTCCATGAGAAAGATTTGACATATTCCTTTTTAGAGACAAAAACCTTAAAAATGCAATAACAGAAAATAAAAAAAAAATAAATGAATAACAAATAGAGGGGAAAAAAATCTTTTTATTGAATGCCAACTAAAGTTAGATTAATCCTTCCCTACTTGATCCAGCTAAGATGATAAGAACGGAAAATGTTTGACAAAATTCCTACCTCTGTATGAAAAAATAAATAATTTCGAAAATACTTTTCACGTTTCTCCTGCTGGCTCCTACACACATAAAAATATTTTTAATACACTTTTATTAGCTTAACATGTTGGGTTGGTTTCTATGTATGTAACTCTGAATAAAAGATAAAATTGACGTTCTTTAGAAATACAAAAGTAATATATTTAATACCATTATTAATACTTAGTACAGCAGATATATGACCGAATTGTGCCTTTAATGATAGAAACATGAAACTTGGCACACGTATAATACACATCAAAAGATTTAATTCTGGATACGCGGCCATCTGAGATTTCGTCTATTGGAGTAATGGCAGCCGTCAAACTGCTAAATTTTCGTACTTTTTTCGAATTTTCTCCATTTTGACTATGAGAAAGTACCTTTTTTACAAACATCATGCATTACACATTTAAACTACATTAAATTTGCTACAAGTTGATACCAAAATGGACTAGCTAGCCATAATAGTTTTTGAGATACAGCTTCTCAAAGTTTCACAAATTCTCCAAATTTTACATTTTTGTCTAGATATCTTCAATAACCTGTATTATAGTACAGCAGATATGTGACCAAACTGTGCCTTTAATGATAGAAACATAAAACTTGGCACACGTGTAATACACATCAAAAGATTTAATTTTGGATACGCGGCCATCTGAGATTTCGTCTATTGGAGTAATGGCAGCCGTCAAACTGCTAAATGTTCGTACTTTTTTCGAATTTTCCCCATTTTTACCATGAAAGAGCACGTTTTTGACAAATATCATATGATACATATTTAAACTACATTAAATTTGCTACAAGTTGATACCAAAATGGACTTGTTAGCTATAATAGTTTTTGCGATACAGCTTCTCAAAATTTCACATTCCCCAAATTTGGACATTTTTAGTTGATTTCCTTGTTTAATCATATATGCAAATGTCTTTATATCTTCAGTAAGCTGTATTGTATAAGTAGTGAAGTAAAAATTCATTGAATTTAACATTTTGAAGAGACTGGGAGATTGAGTAAACGTTTTGAGGGAGGGGGGAGGTTTCTGTTCACAACCAGAGAACTGATATCCAAAAGAGAGAGGATATTGAAATCCAAAGCTTCCTCTGAATATATTTAGAGTTCCTTCAAACCTTTTTAAATCATGTTAAATGACAACTGTTTAAGAGTTATTGTTGTTTCATGCATAAAGAGTGTGCTCCTCGTAATTATATATATTAGAGTTTAATTACAATTTTACAATACAGTCGAACCTCGTCAATTCGAACACGCTTAAAATGAATTACGTCTAAGACGAACTGCTGATCCCGGTCCTATTTTAACTACAAATACGTTATTTATTGTTTTTTGGATAAAGTGAAATGCGCTTAAGACGAATTAATTTTAAAGGTCCTTCTATGTTCGTTTTAACGAAGTTCGACTGCAAATTTATTTAAATATTCAAGAACTTAATGAATCATTTAAAGAAAAAAAAGAAGACACAGTGTCACTCTGATTGCCGACCTCATATTGAAACGAACTTCACTGGTAAAAAAGCCATTTAAATTTAAACATATTTAATTCTTTTCGAGAGGACATGGTAAACACGGAAAAGGAAATGTAACCTTTACTAGTAAAATTTTATAGTCGTAAAAGCAGAAAAATGAGTTAAAATTGGAACTTATTTTAAGATCCTTATGCTAAAATCAATTAAGTATGTTAATTGTTAACAAATTGCAACTGACAACATATAAATCATTTTCTTTCCTTGCCGGGGAATCTATGGGGTGTAATGTAATGTAATATGCAAAAACTTACATGGTTGAATATCCAGAATTACCACATTATATATTTAATACCTGTATCCAAATTTGTAAGCAACTACTATTCAATGCACAATTCCATCAATTTGGTCATATATCTGTTGCGCATTTTGGGGCGATAAAAAAAGAACTATGACACGCCCCTAGCGGTTAAAGTTAAAATTCGTTAGAAAAAATAATGCAATAGAACTTTAATATAGAAGGGTATTAAATTCCGTGATTTTTTTTCGCAACGTACTCTTATTAACATTGTGAATAACGAAACAAAGAAGTACATAATATGTTACTTAGAGGCCGGAATTTCGAACGTCTGCCATTACTGAAATATTCGAAATCTCAGATGGCCGCGTATCCAGAATTACTCGTTAATATATATAGTATGTGCACCCCAAGTTATTTGCTTCTATCATTAAAGGCACAATTCCACTATTTTTTGTCACATATCTGCTGCACTACTGAAGGCTAAACTATATTACATGTTGATGTATTATACACTGAAGTGACAAAAGTCATGGGATAGCAATATGCAAATTTTCAGATGGCAGTAGCATCGCATAGAACAGGTATAAATGCGCAGTGCTTTTACAGAGCTTTCATTTCTGTTCAAGTTATTCATGTGAAGAGGTTTTAACGTGATGATGACCGCACGACGTGAATTAACAGACTTTGAACGCGGAATGTTAGTTGGAGCTAGACGCATGGGTCATGCCATTTCGGAAATCGTTAGAGAATTCAACATTCCCAGATCCACTGTGTCAAGAGTGTGCCGAGAGTATGAAATTTCAGGCATAACATCCCACCATGGACAGCGCAGTGGTCGACCGCCTGCACTTAAAGATCGAGACCGGCGACGTCTGCAAAGAGTCGTAAATTCTAACAGACAAGCAACACTGCGTCAAATCACCGTAGAAATCAATGTGGGACGTACAATGGACGTGTCTGCTAGAACTGTGCGGAGAAATTTGGATTTCTTGGGCTATTCCAGCAGAAGACCGACTCGAGTGCCTTTATTGACAGAACGACATCGCTTGCAGCGACTCTCGTGGGCACGTGAGCATATCGGTTGGTCCCTAGATGAATGGAAAACCGTGGCCTGGTCCGATGAGTCACGATTTCAGCTGGTAAGAGCCGATGGTAGGGTTCGAGTGTGGCGCAGACCCCACGAAGCCATGGACCCAAACTGTCAGCAAGGCACTGTTCAAGCTGGTGGTGGCTCCGTAATGGTGTGGGCTGTTTTTTCATGGCATGGACTTGGTCCTCTAGTGCGACTGGACCGAACATTGACTGGAAATGCTTATGTGCAGCTACTTGGAGATCACTTGCAGCCATTCATGGACTTCATGTACCCAAACAACGATGGGATTTTTATGGATGACAATGCGCCATGTCACCGGGCCACAACTGTTCGCAATTGGTTTGAAGAAAATTCTGGACAATTCCAACGAATGATTTGGCCACCTAGATCGCCCGACATGAATCCCATTGAGCATTTATGGGACACCATCGAGAGGTCTGTTGGTGCCCAAAATCCTGCCCCATCAACGCTTTCACAATTATGGACGTCTATCGAGACAGCATGGCTCAATATTCCTGCAGAAGACTTCCAACGACTTGTTGAGTCCATGCCACGTCGAGTTGTTGCACTTCGCCGGGCAAAAGGAGGGCCGACACGATATTAAGAGGTATCCCATGACTTTTGTCACTTCAGTGTAAGTGTTTCACACACAAATGCTTGTGTATGTAACCAACGCCTCCTAAATACTAAATGCCTATAACATTTGCTTCGTTATCGTCGAGATGGGTTCAACTTTAAACGCCAACTTGCGGCAATCCGATAATGCAGTTGTTATTTTTTGATTGGTTAATTTTTAAATTTAAATTCAGAAATGAACCAATCGTTAATTTTTCGAAGAACTCCGGTAGATGGCAGTGTATCATGAACCAAGGGATGTCGTCCTTTGTCTTTGTTTTGTTATGTGTTTTTTATCTGCTTCTAAATTATTTTGCAGTTGTACTTTTGGCTGTTTTTCAAAATTTAAAACTTCGGTTTTGTTCTATTGTCGGCAAACCTTCCAAAATTCTAGAAGTTTTATGTCCTTAACTTATCAAGAGATTCCACGTTTTTGGCTTTCTTCTCCACCTGAACAAACGTCTGGCGCAGTATAACCTAATACGGCTCTTGCGCCATAAACCCCAATTCAACCAACCAACCAACCAAGGGCATTTTGCAGCTATTTTCGATGGATCCAAACAATATTCGAATTAAATTTTTTGATTGGTTGATTTTTAAATTTAAATTTATAATAGAACTAATCGTTAATTTCTCTTTCTCGAAGAACTCTGGTAGATGGCAGTGTATCGTGAACCAAGGATGAAATTTTGCTCTATGCTAAAAACCAGAAAGTTACAGGCATTTAGTATTTAGGAGGCGTTGATGTAACTTAATATAAGATAAAATTCACGTTCTTTGCAAATATAAAAGTAATACAGGGTGTCCACTCCAATCGTGGACCAATAGCTAATTTCTAAACCGTTAGAGATAAGCATATAGTTTATTTAGGAAAAAATCTCCAAATTACGAAAGGAATTTTGGGTCCATTCAATGTTTTTCAAGAAATCAAATTTTGAAAGAGTTACGAAATTTAAATTTTTATACAGCCCCCGAGTCCTATCAATCATATTTAGCAAAACATTCTTGACACTGTAACGTTTAAAACTAAAAAAAAATCACTCTTCTACCACAAAAATTGACCGAGTTATGACGTTTTGAAAAATCAAGATTTTGCATTGTTTTATGACGTCATCGAGAGATCACTTAAGGGACTGTTTGCGAAATCCTTCAAAATCTTGATTTTTCAAAACGTCATAACTCGGTCAATTTTTGTGGTAGAAGAGTGATTTTTTTTTAGTTTTAAACGTTACAGTGTCAAGAATGTTTTGCTAAATATGATTGATAGGACTCGGGGGCTGTATAAAAATTTAAATTTCGCAACTCTTTCAAAATTTGATTTTTTGAAAAACATTGAATGGACCCAAAATTCCTTTCGTAATTTGGAGATTTTTTCCTAAATAAACTATATGCTTATCTCTAACGGTTTAGAAATTAGCTATTGGTCCACGATTGTAGTGGACACCCTGTATATTTAATTCTATTATTAGTACTAAAGGCTAAACTATATTATATGTTGATGTATTAAAAGTGCATGTAAATATTTAGCAGCTTTAATTCTCAATTTTTGTACCGAGAAGCAAAACAAATGAAAATGTCTAAGCCAGTGCCCCGTAGTGGAACCTGCACAAAATCACTCTCACACACTCACGGATGATTAATCTGGAAAATGAAATATTTAATAAAAATTCGGAGTTTTCCCTGCAACTGGGGATAAACATATTTCCCTTTCTCTATAAAGAAAATCACTTACATTGATTCGGTTTGCACAGTTGTATATGGTCCCTCAAATGGGCGAAAAATGGCTATTTTAGCATATCTTAAAAACTACTGGATATTTTGAGCACGGATTGTTTTTTAAAATCACTTCTAGATTGTTTTTCCATCAAAATGATATATGGTTTCAGATCATCAGTTTTTCAAGGATTAATTTCATAATTTATAAAAAAATCAAAATTTCTTCTGAGAAGAAGTAAAGGACGTCTTTATTGTTGAGTTGGTTAATACTTTGACATAAAAAAAACAATTTTTGTCGAATCCAACGTGGTATACGTATTATATGCACAAGTATTGAAAATCTTTTTAACATTACGGGATGCTTTTTTTCAGTTCAGTTGTGAAACAACGGCTGGAACTCATTTAAAAAATGATTTGGAAAAAAGTTTAACAATGATGTTGATCATAAATATATCATAAAAAAGGGAGTTTCTCATTTTTTTAAAAAAGTTGATGCCCATTTAAATATGAAGTCGACCCCTTACCAATATTTTACCAACATAAATTTGTACAGCATACTTTTCCTGAAAAAATAACACCTTACACGAGTCTACTGTTAAATTTTCGAGCACGATCGTGACTATACGTGTCAAGAAAAAAAGAAAAAAAAAAGAAATACTCGTTTGAATTTGAAGACTATTAATACCTGAGGTATTGTAAAGAGTTTTTTTTTACGTACTATAGATAACTGAGCTAATTAATTGTTAAGGGATCGTCTTCATAGTGTGATGCGCGTTACATTATATTTTGTAATTGAAGGAATTGGAGGATCAAAGGACTAAGTACTATGTTTTGAAAATGCACTATGGGCAATGTTAAGGCTACAGTGGACAAATAAAATTGATTTTTTTCAATTATTGATTTATATGTCTAAAACTTTGTGTGCTTGTATTATTGTATATTTACGACATCTAAAAGCATAAAAAACACAAGTTAGTGCAAAAACAATGTCTACTTTTTTTTTCAAATTTCAAATTTAAATATTTGTTTAACAAAATTTCAAAATGTTCCAGGCGTCACAATTTTTTTTCAAACTTTGAATTTCCACTTAATTTCCAATCATTAGGCATGATGGCACAAAACAATGCATTAAATGCAATGTTTTATGTGATAGTTTATAAAAGATGGCTGAAAATAAAAATTTATATGATTTTTTCAACTGAAATTTTTTTATTTTTAGCCATTTTTTATAAACTATCTCATGAAACAATGCGTTTAATGCATTGTTTTGTGCCATCATGCCTAATGATTGGAAATTAAGTGGAAATTCAAAGTTTGAAAAAAAATTGTGACGCCTGGAACATTTTGAAATTTTGTTAAAAAATATTTAAATTTGAAATTTGAAAAAAAAAGTAGACATTGTTTTTGCACTAACTTGTGTTTTTTATGCTTTTAGATGTAGTAAATATACAATAATACAAGCACACAAAGTTTTAGACATATAAATCAATAATTGAAAAAAATCAATTTTCTTTGTCCACTCTAGCCTTAAGCAGTGCATATCGATAAGCAAATAAAACTTGGAGCATCAAAAAGTAAATCTCATAAGCAGCTTCATGCGCTCACTTAACAACAAAACTAAAAAAGCTGCAACACTAAAACGTTGAACTTCAAATACGAGCAATTTCGGTTTTGTCACATAACCCTTTCATCACCCAACCGATTCAATTGTGCACTGCTTGAAGAACAATGTTTTAGTAATTTAAATTTAAAGCAGAAATTGTCATAGGCCGAATCACACTTGATGATTCGACCAAGCCGAAGCTTAGGTTCGGCAGAAACTTTACTCCACTTCTAATTTTGACATGGCAGAAGTTAGATTAATTTTCATTTGTAACATACAGGGACGTCATTTGAAAATTTTCCAGGGGGGGGGGGGAAGAGTGCAAACACAATGCAATTTCATCGGAAAACAGCAAAACCACGCCCCTTTATATGTAAATACATTGACTTCTCAAAGCCATGGGGGGCAATTGACCCCCCTGCCCTCCCCCCCCCAAATGACGAGCCTGGTAGTATACCTATATTTCAGCCTTGTTTTTTGTGCCTATTTTTGGAGTTGTTTGGCTAAAATTTCGCTTGACATGTCCAACGCTTCTCTAGAAATAGCCTGAAGTGTGCAACTTTAACTAAAACAACACTTGCTTGAAACAGATAAAACCTCTGGGCCTAAAACTAAAAGCATATTAAAAAAATGTTGAAAATTGCAAATGCCTAGGAATAATTCAATTAGCATTTCGTACAAATTTGTTTTGTGAATTCCTTTTGTCCGGAGATTACCTTTTGTCGGAGAACTCAACAAGAAATATTTCCCACAGAGCTCTCTTCTAATAAATTTAAACCAACTTTAAGTCTCCAAAACTCGAGATCCTCCTATGATGTCAAAGTATACATACTCCAGCTACCAATAAATCTGGGGCTTCTACTGAAACAGGCGACGTTCTCCCTGATCTAAAATCTTTTGTCAATAAATCGCAGACTACGTTGTTTGGGCTTCAATTCCCCCGAGAGAACAGCTCGGACGCAGAGGTCAGAGATGTGTTCCGGCAAACTTCTATCGTCGTCTTTAATCTGGCTCAGAAATCTGAAAGTGAAACTTGGATTTGCGATCTTTGATGGCGTTTCACATGTTTCTGATAAAATTCACTCTTGTAGTTTAATTATTATGAGCGTTAATCCTTTCTAGAGATGCCAACCGAACATGAATACAATATGTGGCGTTGATGATAGAGATACAAATCTAAGGACTCTCAGAACGGAATTAATCTTTTAATACTTTCTGACAATTTAACCAGCTTATTTACTATTTTCTGATTAGTTTATTCAGGTATATAAATAAAAATTTCCCCCCTCTTAAAATGGATGAATTTAGGTTTTTTACCAGCCAAAATGGTAAAAGGGAAAAAATAAATTAAAAAAAAAGAAGACGGAAAAAGTCGGTCCGAAAAGTTCCTGCACATAATAAAAGCTTGTACGGCTGAAACTAACGTCTGGAAAAGCATCTGGGTTTCAAAATCAGGCCCATTGTGTGTGAGGGGGGTGGAGAGGACCAGGAGGGGAAATCACTCCCCTCTCCTTGACTTTGAGAATATGATGTATTTATTTGTATGCAGGGAGGGATTTTTGTTGTTTTTCGATACATGGAGTATAAATACTCTTCGCCCCTGTTGGAAAATTTGAAATTACGTGCTCATTTAAAAAAGTAACAAGAAGTTCTGTCAAGAACTAAACGAGCCTACTTTCCCGTACATCGACATCGGCATTCTAGCATCTGATCATTATTCTCTTGATTATCTAAGACTAAAAATTATGTCAAACATACCTTTTTAGCACTTGAAGCTGATTTCTAAAAGCAAAATATACCCCTCTCATCAGATGAAATAGACACGTAAAAAGTAAATAAATGAATAAATAAAGTTTTGTCGCACCTTTTAAAGAATGTAACTGTTACAGTTCTTCCGTAGAAAAATTCCTCAATTGTTTTCAAAAAAAAATTAAAAGTACAAAGTACATCAAAACACATTTTATCAAAGAAAGAAAAAAAAAAGAAAAAAAAAACTCGCCCGTTGATAAAATGTCTCGAATTTCACTTTTAATCCGTTGCCAGTTGTTAAATATAAATAAAGAATAAAATGCCCTCGTGAATGAAACATTTTTGTTACAAAAAAAATCGTCTGCCAAAAATAATAATAATAATAATAATAAATTCAATAAAACAAATGAATAAATAAACAAAAAATCGTCTGCACAGTCAGTCATTTTTTTTTTCGGACTGTTTACTCAAAAGTTATTAGGGGTGACAGCTTGCTTGAGCGGTTTAATGTTGAACGAAAAATTGTTCAAATCGGAAATGTAAATACGGGAATGAAGTATCCTTGAAAAGTTCTTTCCAACAAAAAAAAGTTTGTTCAAATCGGACTGTTCATTAAAAAGTTAGTATCGCGGGACCGGTTGTTTGAACGGCTCAAATTTGAACCAAAAATTGTTCAAATCAAAAAATCAAATATGGGAATGAGCTGTACTCGCCGAGATCTTTCCAACAAAAAAAAGTTTGTCCAAATCGGACTGTTCATTCAAAAGTTATTAGGGGGGACAGACAGACCGACCGACCGACCGACCGACCGACCGACCGACCGACCGACACACAAATTCCCCATCTCAATACCCTACTTTCAAATTTTTAATTTTTCGATATTCATTTTACCTTTTTATTTTTTTCACTTGGCGATATTGTTTTTTGACTTGGCGATATTTTTTAACTTGGCGATATTTTTTGGACTTGGCGATATTTTTTAGATGCATTAAGCTACTTTTAATACTTTTTTCGTCTTTCTTTTATTTTTAACGGGAAAGTAGGCTAAAAATGGGCTTTCCTACTTCTTTGCTCTTTTTTCACAGTTTTTTAAAGAATGACAAAACTTCGAGATTGCAGCAACTCTAAACGTTAGGGTTAACTAAAATCTCTTAACCATACCTGTGCAAGGTAGGAAGTGGAAGCCAGAAAAAAACATTTACTCGAGAAACTATCTTCACATGAATTAGCTCTTATTACCCGAAAGCCATTACCGTGACGAAGTAATAGCGTTTTAAAACGAAATATTCATTTACGGAACTATTATAGAAAACCATTTTGAAGAAAAGTTTGTTTGCGCAGAAGATACAATGAAGTCGATGAATAAATACGCACGCACTTTTCCATTCTATAATGCGCGTAATGCTGCTTATTTTACACTTGGTTAATTATCGAAGTTGTAGTGCTTTCTTTGCAGAGAAGTAAAAGGAAAAATAAATCTTTACGCTGTATTGATTTTGCGCAAATCAATTACACGCGAGTATTTTCTATAACAAAGCAAACTAGCTGTCGTGGCCGTCACGAAACTTTCTTCTATATCTATCTTATGAATTCCGGTTACAAAATAAAATACGTACTCGCCCGAGTAATTGGAGACAGCTCCAATTTCCCAATTATCGTAATAACCCTGCAAATGCAGAATCAATGAGCGAAATTGGAAATCATTGCAAAAGTCTTGTTTAGATAAATTGCAAACATTTTATTTGTTAGTAAAAAGAAATTGGCAACAGTTAAAAATTTCAAATCATTGAAAGTTTTCAGCTGTTTTGATAATTAAATAGCGTGAAAGCGATTTTTTAATGAAGTAATTTTTCGCATTGTTGTCTAAGCGCAAAAATCACCCCACCCTCCCCTGGGGCGATTGGCGCCAAAATTTAATCGATGCTTGCTTTCATATTGGGTTAGTGTTATTCCAAATTTCATTCAAATCGCAGCAATATTTCCCGAGATACAGTAGGTGCAATGACAAAATAAGCACTTTTGATTGCTCCACCCCCCTTTGAGATATTGACACACAAATTGAATCAGCACCTGTACTCAATAGGGTCTACCTATGGACCAATTTTTGTTTGATTCCGATGGTTACTTCCTGAGATATAGCAGTCACCCCCGCGCAGAACACGTGCGATTGCTCCACCCCCCTTGGAGGAATTCGCTAAAAAAAGTCAGGTGCACCAGTTCACATGGTGGTACATATGTGCAAAAATTTTTGTTCGATTTCATTCAGTAGTTTTTGCTCTAGCGCGGCCACAAAAACTGGTCACACACATACAGACTCACACACACACAGACACAGACAGAAAGACATTTTCCAAAAATGGTCGAAATGGACTCAGAGCACCTCAAAACGTGCAAATCCGTCAAAATTCGACATTCGAAAATTTTCACGAAACCAATACTTTCTTCTATATATTAGATATAGAAGAAAGTAAAAAGGGGAAATGCTGCACCTATTCAGCGAAATAGCTTAGTTCTTTACCCTCGTTTTTGTTCTTGATTTCAGCAAAATAGTTCAATTATTCTTCGTGTTTTCGCGATCTTCATCTGCAAAAAAGCTTTTGTGGCTTTGATTTTTGCTATTCAAGTGTTTTTTGCATGCAGAAACCTTTTTTTAATCATTTTTCGAGACTATTGATAATTAAAAGCACCGTTCTTTTCTCAAAAATATCATTTAGTAACAAGGATAACTGAAAAATACTGAACAGTTTTCGTATTTCGTAATTTTATAAAACAGAATTAAGTAGAGTGGATGCCGCTTTATGTAATCACCGTTAATGTCATCAGTCGTTTACTGTTATCAGAATTGCAAAGGATATAGCAACCGAATAGTTGGATGCGTTTCGTCTTTTTTTCTATGGCTGTACAGTCAAAGAAAAAAAAACGAAACACTAAATTATTCGGCTGCTTTATTTGCAAAGAAAAAAATGAAAGGAGTCATCCGTCATAGATTAAAGTCTTCTTTAAAACTACGTAAGTAAATTTTTGGTAAGGGTCCAAATACAAATGGAAATGAACACAAAGTCTGAATTTTCAAAACGGAGCTGCTACTTTTGGATGAACATAATTAAATGCGGACGACGAAATGCAGCCTGAGTACCAAGTAAAATGATGATGCTGATTTCAAATGTATGATAAAAAAGGTTGGTTTTCGTAGAAAATTTTAAAGTTGAAGCCAATTTTATATGAAGAGGGCCCCTTAAACACATTTTCTCAGCATAAATTTATAGAGCACATTATTCCTGAATAAAATAACGCCTTACATGTGCCTCTAGTACAGTCATAAAAAAAAAAAAAAAAAAAAAAAAACGAAACACTTTGAATTATTCGGCTGCTTTTCTTGCTAAGAACAAAAGAAAGATGTCTTCCGACATGGATTAAAGTGTTCTTTAAAACTAAGTGAGTAAAATTTTGATAAGGGGCCATATACACAGTGAAATTAACACAAAGTCTGAATTTTCAAATAGGAACCCCTACATTTGGTTACATAATTACAGGTTTGGTTACATAATTCACATTTTATAAAGAGTAGACAAATCATAATTTTCAAAGAAATTAACTTCATCGAATTGCTACACTACGTTTGCTTTTTGTAATTTATTAAAAATTCTCGGGTTTTGATAAAGTTATAATATGTTTTGAAACTTGGACGAGAAAACCCTACTGCGTAGAGTTCAAGGGGAAAATACAATAAAACGTTTTTAATTACCTAATTTTAATTAAATTTTAAGAAATCCATAGCAAATTAAAAAATTTTGGCTACGAAGTGCAGACTATAAGTATGCGGACTAATTTTGTACCAATTTTCATAATCGTATGTTGCAAAAATTTAACAGGAGAGCGTTTGACCCGCAAGCTGTGAAGTCACCAAACTTTGATTTTATATATATATATTAGACTATTATTAATACTAAAGGATGAACTATGTTACATGTCGATGTATTAAAAGCGCATGACAACTTAGCAGATATTAAACCGACATATTGGTGACAGCACCCTCTATAGTGAAAGTAAAAGTTGTCAACAAAATTTAACCCTTAAAGCGGCATGTCTCCTATTTTATGACCCCTTAATAATTTAATTTGCCCTCAAAGTGATTGAGCTAGACATTTTTTAGTTAACTTGAGTTGAATAGTTAAGTAACTATTTTTAATTGGTATTTTTTCTAAAATTCTGGACAGTAAATTCACCAAGTAAAATATCCAAAAGCATAATTTTACGTCAGTGCTGCTCTGTTTTAAATAAATATTAACATTTTGCTCAACAGTTTCATTTTCTTTTCTTTTTCCCGTATAAAAGAGTTATTTTTTTCCATTCTTAATTTTCTGTTGAAGAAATTTAAAACAAACGCTTTTAAGATATTTTTATCTTGTAAAAAGGCTTGTGTGAAATAGTTTTAAACATAGCTGAACAACGAATCTAACAATCGCATAACATACAGTAATAGTAAAGTAGAAATACATCGTTAAAAAACTCTTTACATATACTGCACAAAGGTATTTATTTTCTTCACATAGTAATTGTTTTAGATCCCTTCAAAGCTATGAGTTCTTCATCCAGATTTGGATTGTAAGAAAAAATCGCGGATCGAGCCAATTTGAACTGATTTTTTTTTTAATTTATCACCACCACGAAATGGCTAAATATTATAAATAAGTCTACTCATAACTTAAAATAACTTGCAAATTGTTAGCACTTATACCTAGAACCGCAGCGCGAGTCATAATTGATCCACAGGGAATGTGAATTCTCAAAGATGAAAAGCATGCACTTTTTCTGCAGTAATTGTGGAACACTCTTCCCTCATACTTCAGAAAGCGACTGTAAATTAGGGTGGGTCGAAAAAAATCGATATTTTTTTTTCGGATCGTAATACCGCGGAAAAGTTGCTAAATGGTATGACTAAAAAGAGGAAAAAATATTAAAATTATCGGATGTTATCTTCCGTTCGCGCATGAGCTCTAAAGTTTTGAAAAAAATAAATTTTTTTGAAAATTTGTAATAATTTTTTTTTACGATATTTAATATGTAATAGTGAAAAATGTCATCTACGACACACTAATAAAGTAATATAAAAATACCGGTATTGCACTTCAACATCTTCCGTTCGCGCACGGACATCCAAATATAGCCAAAATACAAGAAAATCGGATTTTTGTCCTATTTTCTTTTCATGTATAGTTACAGATATCAATAATGTAATACCTAATATCTGATTATACATGTTCTGATAGTTAAAGAAAAAAAATTCAGACGTAATTAGGCTTGGTTTTTCGATCGCGCACAGCGATACAAAACTTACTGTCAGCGCCACTAGCGGGTCAACGACCCACGCCGCGTCACGTGATACCCCTCTCCGCTGCAGGCAGCCATTACAGTGGTCCGCCGCGCCATTTTGTGCGCCAGTCTGCTGTTGTCTCTTGAGTGCGGTGGATGAGTTGCGTAGTGTGTGTTCCAAATTTCATATTTCGGTGTAGTTTTTTGAACAATTGTGCAATGAATGATGGCATTATCAAAGACAGTGATCACTAGACAAGAATTCGAGTGTCCGTTTTTCGGTACACCAAGAGACTTGCCGCCTAACAAGCTCCCTACAGGAGAGGACGTTCTTCGATGTTTATCGAATGAGAGGTATAATTTAGCAGTTAAAGTAAACAACAAAAGAGTTAGTTTTGGACAAGTAGCCAATACAGTAGCTGGCAAAATAGTGTGTTTGTACAATAGAGCATCAATTCCCACCGTAAGTGATAAGAGAGTAGTACAACTGTTGACTGCACTGCATGACAAGTATTATAGTTTAAGAAAATCTCATACTCGAGACAAAAACAAGGAAGTCTTTAAGAGAAACCTTGATGATTTTAAGAAAAAATGCTGTTTGCTTTTTGACATTGCGGCATGCAAATGCCCCATTGCCCTTGAATGTACCTGTCATAAAACACCGGATCAATGCCAGTGTATCTGCTCAATAACTTGTACTTGTGAAAAGCTTAAAAAAATACCTTTACTTGAGCTGAAATTTATCTATTCACTACGCACTCACGGCATTGGCAAAATTGGAGGTGTGGACTTAAATGAAACAAAGAAACGTGCCAAATCTTTACAGAGGAAATCTCGTTCCAGCTCTTCAAAACCAAAAGTAGATGTCCAAGTTTCCAAAACTGAACAACGTGATGAATCCTTGCCCTCCAGTGACGTTTGCAGTGACAGTGACCAAGAATTCATACCTGAATCTCCAAAAAAGAAATCCGGTTGGCAAATGAGGATTAACCTTAAATGTACTGCATTAACTAGTGATCGGTACGGTGTTTCCGATCGTGCTACAGCAGCAATAGCCTCAAGTGTTTTGCAGGACTTTGGCGTGGTAACTAATAGCGACAATTCACAATTAGTTGACAAGTGTAAAATAAGAAGAGAAAAACACAATGTTAGGGCTGATTTGTCCAGTTCTATAACAGAAAATAAGCTAATTGGGCTATATTTTGATGGCCGTAAAGACGACACTATTGTGGTACAAGAGGCACATTCAAAACGATTTAAAAGAGTGGTAAAGGAGGAACAATACGTGCTTATACAAGAACCTGGTAATATATTTCTGGGACACGTGACCCCGAATTCAGGAAGTGCAGAGGATATTGCGACCTCTATTATATCCTATTTGACAAGCAATGACATTTCTTTGGACGAATTAGTCGTTATTGGCTGTGATGGCACCAATGTTAACACCGGATTGAAAAACGGTATAATACGCCGTATTGAAACACACTTAGGTAAGCCTCTGCAATGGGCAGTTTGTCTTCTTCATTTTAATGAACTACCCTTCCGCCATTTATTTCAGTATTTAGATGGTAAGTCGACCGGGCCAAATTCTTTGAAAGGACCGATTGGTGAGAAATTGATCAAATGTGAAACACTTCCAGTAGTGCAGTTTGAAAGTATTGATTGCCAAATCCCTGAGATAGACAAAAAAACTCTTAGTAAGGATCAGAAGTATTTGCTGGAAATATCAGAAGCGATTAATTCAGGTGAATGCCCAAAAGATTTATCAATCAGGGATCCAGGACCTTTGTCTCACTCCAGGTGGCTAACAACAGCTAACCGTGCTTTAAGACTCTACATTAGTCAAGAAAATCCAACTGCTGAGTTCCAGGAAATAGTAATATTCATTCTGAAGTCATATATGCCGATGTGGTTTTGTATTAAGAAGACCAAACTTTTTACTGATGGCCCTAAGCTCGTGCACCAATCTATTGAAACCTCAAGATATCTTAAAGATGAACTCAAAGCTGTAATTGACCCAGTTATAGAGAGAAATGGGTTCTTTGCGCATCCAGAACATGTTATGATTACTATGACTCAAGATCCCAGAAAACATATAAGAGAACTGGGCCTCCGCCGCATCATTAAGGCAAGAGAAAGAGACCAAAAGAGGAAAACAATTCGAACGTACGTGGCACCTAAGCTAAACTTTTCCGCAACAGACTACACGGAATTAAATGATTGGACAAACTGTCAATTTTCTTCGCCGCCTCTATTGAAAGATGTCACTGATGATGAACTTAAAACCTACATCAAAACAGAAGAAGTTCCGAAGTGGGAAATCCTATCACAGAAGATGCCAGTCCATACTCAAGCAGTGGAGAGAAGCGTCAAGTTGGTGAGCGAGGCTTCTGCTAAGGTTTGCGGATCTGCAGCTCGAGACGGGTACATAAGAACGACACTTAAGTCAAGGTCCACGATGCCAGCCTTTGATAATAAAAGACAGTTCAAACTACCAGACATGTAATCTATTCGTAAGTGAAATATGTACTTTGTATTTATTGGATAATACATCAATAATATGTTGAAGCTTGTATATATTTATTTTTCCTAAGTCCACATTTTTGAGGTTTTCAACACTTTTTTGCTATTTTTACAGCCCATGCGCGAACGGAAGATGTTAAAGTTCAATACCAGTATTTTTATATTAATTCATTAGTGTGTCGTAGATGACATTTTTCACTATTACATATTAAATATCGTAAAAAAAAAATATTAAAAATTTCCAAAAAAATAGAATTTTTTCAAAATTTAATCAAACTTTAGAGCTCATACGCGAACGGAAGATAACATCCGATAATTTTAATATTTTTTCCCCTTTTTAGTCATACCATTTAGCAACTTTTCCGCAGTATTACGATCCGAAAAAAAAATATCGATTTTTTTCGACCCACCCTACTGTAAATGCCCGTGGACTGGCTTCCTCCCCCCCCCTACTGAAAGAATATTTCCGCATACATGCAAAACTAGTTTTATTCCTTCTGATAAAACGTGCATTGGGCAAGATCGTACCGACTGTCTTGCTGTGCGTAAATTGAAAATTTGGTTGCATCGAGTCTAGTTTCTTCGTTCGTTAGCGCAAATGTGAGCTAACGTTCTCTGGAGCACACGGCAGAAATCTATGGACAACTCCTGCAGTAAGAATTACTTTAAACATCTATATATTATTTTAGGCCTGAAAAGAAACTGGTAGACAATTCTAAACATGATAAGCTGGTCGTGACAATGCTAAGATTGAAATCTTTGGAAATATTTGGGTATTTTTTATGATGACTAACGTTTCTTAATGATATGTAAAAAACAATACTATGCCTATTTTTATGAATAATTGAAAAAACTAATTAGAGACTATCCAAACACTTTTTGACCCCTCTTTTCTTTGTCAGAGAGTGTTACACACCACCTTAATCCTCTCTTCACTAACTGGCTACAATAGAATCATAAAAATATTTCGACGAAAAATAAATGCTGGCACAGGACACGATTTCACGAACCACCCTTTAAATTAAAGAATGACATCATCTGTGGACAATTTCTTAATTAGTGAAGTCATTATCCAATTTCTTGCAAGTAGTATTTCGTGTTTGACAGTTTTCCAAACTTTGATCATCACTCCATCGACTAGTTATCTGCTTGTCAATCTAACCTTCATTGATTATTTCCAAGTAAGTTCTGATTTTTCTTCTACGTCTCCTTGTGTCTAGGGTTTCATTTGAAATTAACTTTATTTCCCTTCTAAACACGCACACTACGGCCGTATCTGAAAAGTTTCTCAGAAAAGTAGCTGTCAATATAATAGGGCGCTCGGATAAATGTATTGTAACGAGTCCGTAGCACCTTCAACTTTCTTTAAATGAGCATTCCAATCTTGAGGAAGTAACTATAAATTTATTTACAAGTATGTACACTATTTACAATAGGAGCAGGAAACAATTGCTAAACATCCAGCAATTAGGTAGCAAACAGTACACTGTACTCTCAACAGTAACTCAGCACCACGTATCTAACGTGAACAGTAATTAAGCAATTACAAAAGCAAAACAACCATCCGCCCAAGCGAATGCAAACGAGTCTCCAGAAATCAAAATCTGAAAAGAACTAACTGACTGTATTCAAGGCCAGCTTTTTATACTCTCAAGAAAACCCCTACAATGTTCTAGCAAAATCCGGAGTGTTCCAAATCATTCATAACTTGAACAATTCATTCACGAAAGTTCCAGCAAATAAAAAGAAAAACCACTCCGAGCGAAAAATGTCTTCATGCTTATTAAAGTTAGGGCAAGTGTAAAAACTACAAAGTGTTTCAGAACCGGTATACAGATGATAAAAGTGATATCTTCAGATACTTTTGCAACATGACGTCAGATAAAACCAAAACTAATGACAATGATGCAAGGCAGGAAAAACAACAACTATTTACAAGATTTGTAACAGTATCAAAGCTCATTCAAATATTTCTAGCACTCTTCAAAGTGCTCCGTAAAACATAATAAAAATAATTGCCTATAATCTTCAACTTTAGTTACGGGTATGCATCATCACATGGCACAGAAATATATATATCTAACGCATAACTTTCTCACTGTTTTAAATAACCAGACTACCCCCCCCCCTCCTACAACGGGACGTCTGCTTACTAAGCACTGACTTAAGGGCGGTAACGTATGGCTTAACACGCTCAAAAATTTTCCATTTTTATCAAAGTGGGTTGTGATGTAGGGAAAAAATAAAGGCAAGTTAGATAACTATTATCTCTAAATCCTGTTAGTTGTGTGCTTGATTATAAGGTATAGAAAAAAATATATACATCCAATGCACAACTTTCTCCCTATTCCAAGCAACCAGACTAATCCATACTTGCAACGCGATGTCTGTTGATTAACATTAAAATCGAAACATATATTTTCTTTAGCTTCAACTATATTTGCACTCGTGACATAAATTTAATAAGATTATCAGTTAAAACTAATCCGATTTAACAACAAATTTCCACCCTAGCTTTAGCACAACACTCAAAACACAGAAGGCGTTCAGTTAGCATTCAGCTGAGCTCCAATTCTTTAAACTTTTAATTGAGCGCCCGCAGTCATAGCAATACAATTACGGGATTAATTTAATCAAAGGTAAACTTTATATGAATGAAAGACTTGATTCCTCAAGAGAAATAACACTGGAGTTCTTAATAACTTCTCGACTTGAATTTTAATTGAAAATGAGCTTAAGCGTTGAAGGCTTCATAAGAAATAATTAGTCCTCTCCACGTGAGGTTAGAAGTTAATTAGAAAATTCAAATCAACCAGCAATATATTTTAAATATTGTTAGGTTTAATTGGGAGTAAAATGAAAATTTTATTAATTACTTTTCAAAATATTGCACATAATGCCAGAGGGTTTTGTACGTTGGTCATTCTTAAAAAGCTGATATTATTCAATGTATCCTATATTATTTTTTTGATTCATTAATTAACAACTTAATTAGTTAGCATTTTTTAGCGTTATAGTATAAGATAGTATTAGGTTGGTGCGTATGAAATGTCGGATTCTTAAGTGCTTGTATAAAACTGCATATCTTTCTTCAAAAGCTGTTTATTCAATCAAAGTATGCTCCATTCGCTTCAATACACTTCTCAAAACGAGATTTTAAAGCGTCGATGCCTATCTTAAAAAAAATGTTGGTCTTTAGAATTAATAAACTCTGATATCGAGTTTTTTAGACTGTCTTCATTTTCATAGTGTTTGCCCCTTAAAAACAGCTCTAAATGCTTGAAAAAATGAAAATCGGTCGGCGAGAGATCCGGTGAATATGGTGGATGCTGCAAAACTTCATATTCCACTTCGTTCAGTTTCGCAATTGTTTTATGTGTCAGCAGAATTCATATTAGTAGGGGGGCATACTACATTCCGTGGGAAATTTGATGAGGAAATTGACCAAGTTTAATACATTCCTTATGGCCTATATAACTATGCCTCACCGGGTGTTTTTCTTGAATTCGTGTCAGACGGCCTGTATGACGTCATCAATCCAAGATAGCGGCCTTGCACTTGACACTGATAAGTATTTGTAATTATGTCTCAATTTTTAGGTATTTCGGGACAATTTTTGGTGAATTTACTTGTTTAATATTCTATTACTATTATTAGTATGAGTTTACTTAAAATATTCATTTTTATTTTTTTATTAACTATTTTTTTTTAATTTTTCGAACAAATCTCCTTTTTTTATTTTGGCATTCAGAATTAATTAGTTTAAAAGTTCTTCGGGTGTAAATTTCGCAGTAAAATACTGTTCATTTTCAAACTAAAATTACTAAACATTATTTCAGTCGAACCTCGTTAATTCGAACACGCTTATAACGAATCACTGCTAAAGCGAACTACATTTGAGATCCTACTGTATTTACACATAAAACTTTTTTTTTTGAGCTGCGGTTAATTT
>JAXGGA010005239.1:0-80017 GCA_038373865.1 Uloborus plumipes
TCGCGGTTGACCATATTTTTTTTCAAAGAATCAGGCATTATCACGAAACTATAAAACGGAAAGCTACGTTTGTAACTCAAGGCACTAACTCAAAAAAAAAAAAAAAAAAAACACTAAATAGTCTTTGTTCAGCAGAAAAACGAGACAATGCAGAAATTGCTAAGTATGTTCTCGAAAAGGTATTACTAAAATTTAAAAGTTTTTTTTGAAGCAAAAAATATATGCTATAATAAAATAATGGAAACTAAGTTTAATTCAATTGAAGGGTTATCAGTACCACAGATTTTTTTTTTTTGACATAAAGCTTCAATTGCTTATAAATCAAATATTTCGAAACTATCAAAAACAATTCATAAAAACCGTTTTCTAGGTAAAAATATTAGAAAAAACTTAATATATGTTATTGTTCGAGTGATGACAAAGTATCCCTGTAACTTCAAAACACCAAAATAATTCTCAGACATACAGGACTAGATGACCTGAAGAAACTGAGTTGCAATGGAAAGGCAATTAAAATATAGACTGCAGTCCTTCAGACAGTAGTTCTAGTGCAGATCTTTTTCACAGACACTTCTTTTAATGTTGTTTTATGTTTATTATTGATATAACAACAATATTAAAACTTGCGACTCGATTTGACAAACCAAAGTATTTTTGTCCAGCTGGATTGGCAAAATCGACCACTGTGCGTGGTTTTGAAAACACCTTTTATCCGTCATTCGCGTAACTTTCTTATTTGCAGTTACACTAATAAGTTGTTAAAAGGTATTTAATTTCTAGTATTATTGTATCACTAACTAGGTTCTGCAATAATTATTCATGAGAAAATAAACAACATGCGTATTGTTTATTACGCGTTGTCCATATTGTTTTTAAATAAGTGAACAGTTGGTTCCTCTTGAAACTTCTCATACCTAAGCGCTTCTCGTTTAATAATCAGACATCACAGACATCAATAAATTTGTTATCATGGCGATTCTCTGTAAACTCGTCATATTTCACACGAAATCTGTCCGGGCACGGTTTTTTGAAATGTTCGTATAATTATAATACTATTGCTCAGAAAATGAATCTATTACTTTGATTTGAAAGAGGGCCAATTGAAGTTTGTGTTTTTCTGATAAATCATGATAGGGGTAAGTCCCCCGCCTTGTATAACTAGGCAGGGGACTGTGCCAGGTGACCGTGTTTTTGCTCTTTGTTGCGTAATATCTGCAAAACTATTGAAACATAATTAGTTACGGAACTATCTATAAATTTAAGCACAAATCGTGGACATAATAACTAATATGTTTTATCATTAAATTAATTGACATTAATAAAATCACTTCCCAGAGGACTGTTTTCGCTACGACCCTGATGCATATTTTCATCACAAATGTGGCTCTCAAACTAAGCAAAGTAGCGTTTCAACACCGTTCTCGGCAATTTCGGCAAATTCACACTGATTACTTTAAACTTCATACCACAAAGAATTTGCAAAAGTTATAGATTTTCCGAGTTACAGCTTTGAATTTGTTGCAGGGGACTGTTTGAAAAAACTCCGGACAGAATTGACATGACAATTTTAAGTTTTAGAAATACGTAATTAGGGATTGCAATACCGGAGCAAAAACACAATACCGGTATTCGGTATTTTTAAAACGCCAATGCCGGAATACCGGTATTAATACCGGTATTTGAAATTTTTCAAAAAAAGAAAGATCTTGTTTTGTTGTAGTGTTCGATAATTTGCACAAAAATATAAATTATCTTATGCAAATATAATATGGAAGAGCAAATATTTTGGTCAAATAACAATAAATGCAAAACTGATCAATATAATACACAGATAAAAATAATCATTTTTTTAAGCACAAAAAATAACAAAACGTATAATAGAGTACAAAAAATTCTGCCCGGTGTCAATATCAATTTAAAAAAAAAAACAGAACTTTTTATACTGCTGATTTTCAAAATAAGATCTTAAAAAAACACAAAGCGTCTATCGAACTGTCATTCAATCTGGAGCGAACAGATCTGGATCAAAGTACAGTGAGACAATCAGGCAATAAAACTCACCAATTAAAAAAAAAACTAAATGTTTAAAAGTTTAAAACACTAACTCACAATATCATAACTACCATAACGTAACGAATGCAAAGACAGTGCAGCGATTCAATAACCATGAATATATGCTGAAAAATTTGCAACGATTTCATTTTGATTTCGATTCTCATGATGGTTGCCACTCTAAAGAAACAATCAACTTAGCAATAAATTTGAAATACGCTGACTGAAGCAATAACTAAAAGTGCTAAGACAAGAGGAAAATATTGCCAAGTGTAGAGTTTGGCACCAAACAATTTATTTTTGTAGCGTCCCTTAGATGAAAAAAATACTCATGTAAAGTAACAGTGAATGTATAATAAATGAAATGAAAAGCTCATCGGTTAAAAATTATTCATTTTTTTCGCTCATACCGAAAATACCGGTATTTTGCCTCAGTAAATACCGGTATTTCAAGATTGGAAAATAGCTCAAAATACCGGTATTCGGTATACCGGTATACCGGTTTTGCAATCACTATACGTAATTATACCTTATTTCATTCGAAAAATATAGCTTCATTATTCTATTTTTAGATATTACTTTCCAAATTTATGTAGTGTTAATAGGTTTTCTGAAATACTATCTTTAACAGTCAGAATATGGGATTGGGACAGCCAGGGGACTGTGTTTTTGGCGCTTAGATAATTTTCAGAAGAAAAAATTAAATTGTTATCACTCTAAATACAATTGGGCCACAAAGTATAATGCTTTACTTGTATTAAGAGCGATAATTACTTTATTACACTTTATTATTTTTAAAATTCTCAGTCCGGACAGCCAATTACCAGTTTACAGAGAGTCGCCCTAATATTATTCAACACATTCAAATGCACTCACTGTAATCCCTTCTTTACAGACTGCAACCCCCTCTTCCAAATTACTTTTCTTAACGACGATTCTCTGTAAACTGGTAATTGGCTGTCCGGACCGAGTATTTTAAAAATAATAAAGTGTAATAAATTAATTATCGCTCTTAATACAAGTAAAGCATTAATACTTTGTGGCCCAATTGTATTTGTAGTGATAACAATTTTATTTTTTTTCTAGAAATTATCTAAGTGCCAAAAACACAGTCCCCTGGCTGTCCCAATCCCATAGTCTAACTGTTAAAGATAGTATTTCGAAAAACCTATTAACACTACATAAATTTGGCAATTAATATCTAAAAATAGAATATTGAAGCTATATTTTTCTTATGAAATAAGGTATAATTACGTATTTCTATAACTTAAAATTGTCATGTAAATTCTGTCCGGAGTTTTTTCAAACAGTCCCCTGAAGATTTAAAATTTAAAATTTAAACCCCCCAGAAGATTTAAACGATTTAATTACTAAATTTAATCAAGAACGTCATTTAGGGGGGCAGGGGGGGGGGGTCAATTGCCCCCCCCCTGGCTTTGAGAAATCAATGTATTTACATATAAGTGGGCGTGGTTTCTGATGCTTTCCGGCGAAATTGCATTGTGTTTGGACCCTTTGCACCCCCCCTGGAAAAACTTGAAATGACGTCCCCCCACGTGTCAGATATTTATTTTATATTAAATATGGTTGCGGCAATAGAATAACTCAATAACCTACCATAACATAAAGCAATGATCAAAAAATTTATCCTATAAGAAATGTACACAATTGCACATAAATTGTAATACATTAAAGGAAACAAATGAAAATAATTCTAAATGAATTTATGTAACTTAGTTGAGAAATTTTTTGAGTCAGATTAAAAAAATAATAAAAAAGCCAATCTGTGTATCATACGTCCTAATTTAAATGTGCAAAGTAAGTTTACTAATGTTTCACGAAAAATTTTAAAAACTTTTACCTGAAATCTATAGAAAAACAAATGAATGAAACCAATTTTTAACACATTTATTTTCCAAGTATACATCAACTTGAGTTCAAAATGAACATACAATAAGCCTCCTCTAACCAAATTTGGCTGTGCCATTTTCTAAACAATTAACTCATGGTTTTATATTTTTTCCAATTAAAATATTGAGTTCAATGAATACTTCGGGAATGAGAAGAGTCAAAATTAACAGAAAAACCTCAAGAAGAATACAATAAATTTAATGAAATGATATAATTAAGACATTCTACTGGAAACATATAAATTTCAAGATTTTAGTCAATAAAAGGTAGTTTACATGATATATTCTGCAAGCCTTCAAGTATTGCTTTAACCCTGACATCATACATAAAAATCAATTGTTCATTCTTATAAGTAGTCTTTAACCTTTAAGGACTACCTTGTAAACTTGTTAAAAACTTTTACAACAGGTGTGTTCTTAAGGGTCAACTGGAACAGCATAACACCTCATCAGACCTCTAAATTAGGTTAGCAGACAATGTGGCTTCTCCTTAGCGTGTCCATAGACTTGGGCGAAGAGTTAGTTCCCATGTCTGAAAAATTGAAAATATATATGGGTGATTCTACGATCAATGCGTTTTTTGTGTCCCCAAAGAAAAAATAATCTGTTTAATTTCACACTCATTATATCACTAGTAGCCGCTATTTTTATGATTGTAGTGGTAAGGGCCAGACGAAATTTAAATTTTTGGGGGGTTTATCGATACCAGGGGAAAATGCGTTGCCAGGGGAGTGACACTATTGGCGGAATTCTGGTTTGATTTACAATTATTTCACTTATTTTTCGGTGTAAAATCATAGTATAGACTCATTTCTATGAGACCTGTATTAAAAAAAAATTTCACGTTGTAATAAAATGAAAAAAACTAATCCTGAAAACACGACATGTTGCATACAAGTCGCACCGCAGATCCCAAATAAAAATACTTCCCGCATTATTTACGTTCATTCAAATTGCTTTCACAGGGGCAATTAGGATTAAAAATAAAATTAATTATGCTTATATCACAGTTTTAATGTATATTTACCCTTTTTTTAAACAAAAATGCCAGGGGAGTGACGCCAGAGAAGTGACAAAATCACACATTACCTATAAAAACAGCATCACGCGTTCTTCTTACCAGAACTTCAAGTAAACCGTGATGTCTGCACACAATAAGCATTACATTGTACATACGCATACTTATGTAACGATGAAATATCGAAAGTTATACTTACCAGGGGAAATACTACAGCGACTGGCGCAGTAAGCTTTGAGGCACTTTCAACAAGAACCGATGCAATAATATTCAATTTTTTTAAAAACCTCTTAGCTTGCTTTTAACTTTACTCAGTATTACACTGGTTATTCGCAATCAACATCATTCTTATGCATTTTTTATACTAAATTTTAGTCTTTGAAGTTCGCCAGGTGGAGGTGACACTGTTGGTATGGCCCGTTGAAAAGTGTATTTTTTTACAATAATAATAAATATTTTTTCAATGTTTACTGATGAAATTGGTTTCTCTGTTAATGTAAGTGTATGATTATGGCAAAAAACATTATGTCACGTGAGCAAAAATTGAGCGTCGAACATGTTTGTATAAAAACTAGTATTTGGACAGGCCAGGGGAGTATACATTTATGACTATTTTCGGCTATAAATGCTAAAATAAAATAATTACAGTGAATTAATTGGGTGGTCCATATAAAAGATAATAGTCTGTAATGCTTCAGCATGCAAAAACATTATTAAAATCAGTTTTACATGAAGTTTTTCCATCGGCCGTCTGAATTCAAATAGCGTAGAATGACCCATATAAAACTGTTTAAATACACTGCATGGCAAATGACCCGTCAAAAAATGCTTCTGACGCCATCTTTGCTGATTCATATCTAAAATGAACCCCCGAATCCAAATGACCTCATTGGTGCTCATATATAAACTCTGGGAGTCCTTTTACATAAGAATCAGCAGAAATAGTATCAGAAGTATTTTGTGGGGGATTTTTGCCACACAAGGACATTACAAGCTCCAGTATAAAGTGATTACTTATCTTTCAGCTGCAATGAGTCAAAATTCCTCACATTTCACATCATTTACCAACGTGTTGTACAGCTTCTATCCTGATTGCGACTCAACAAATCGTCATCATTAGCAAATATACTTGCACATGTATCTTCTACATGTGCTCAAAAATACACTTCTTCCGCAAGTTGAACTCCATACACCATCCTTCCATCACTTGACAGAATTTCTGTAGAATATTTGTGTTATAACTATCACTAAAGAAAATTTAACCATGAGAAATATAGGATCACTCTATAGAGGATTTTATGGACTTACTTGAAAAAATTTAATTTTGAAAAAATTCATACGCATGCAAAAAAAAAAAGTCTTGCTCCAGGAACTGAAAAAGGGTAAACAACCGTAAATTAAAAAACTACTTTTACAAGCTAAAATAAACAAGAAAAGAAACTGTAAATGACAAGCAATAAATAAAAAGGTGTCTAAGGAAGAAACAAATTATGAAAGAGCACCTACATCAAAATTAAAAAGCTAAAATATTCTATGCATAAAAAATGGTACCTTTATCAGTATTCAAAATTGTTTCTTCTTCTTGCATGCTGTGCCAACTTTGATCTTCTTCACCGTACCTTAGATTTTTTTTATTAGGGCTCTATGACCATCTATAAAATTTTCTCCACAGCATAGAAAATGCATCCTCATAACTAGAAAGAAATTTGCAAGCCTTACAGTTAAGTCATGCTTGTAGACTTCACAACTAACCATGGGAGTACAAGTTGCTGAATCTAATTCAGCTAAAATATTCGAAAACATTTCAATGTGTAAAAGTCCCAAAGATGTATCTTTCGTCATAGCTTTCTCTATCTTCAATAACTGAAAAAAAGTATTTGATGAAGATGCCAGGTAGTCTCTGCTTTCTGGCAACATATCCAGCTATGTATGAAAAATAGTTCAATGCACAATTCTCTGGATCCTCAATACTTTCAAAATTTTCAAAAACACTGTAAATCAGTTCTGGGTTAGCACTTTTGAAGATATCTAGTTTCATCAACAAACTCTATTTTTAGAACTGTCTGCAAGAATCTCTTTTGAACCGATGAGTGAAGATAAAATTTCAGTACCTGTGACATTACTTCATTTTGGTGCCATTATAAATGAGTAAGACCCAAGTAATCCAAGAACTTGATTGAACGTCAAGCTTCAACAACAAAAAAAATTATACTTTCATTAGTGTTCAAAAGAGATAACTCTTCTTCCTCTTGCATACTATGCCAACTTTGCTCTTTTTCGCCATTCCCTACATTTCTCTCTTTTGTGACCATCTATAAAATTTTCTCTATAGAATAGAAAATGCATCCTCATAACTAGAAAAAAAATTTGCAATTCTTACACTCAAATCATGTTTGTGGACTTCACAACCAACCATGGGAATGCAAGTTGCTGAATCTAATTCTGCTAAAATATCCGAAAACATTTCAATGTTTAAAGGTCTCAAAGATGCAACTTTCATTATGGCCGTCTCTATTATCTTCAACAAGTGAAATAACATCCTGATGAAGATGTCAGGTAGCCTTTGCTTTTGAGGGAAATTAACCTATCTCTGGCAGTAAAAGCTGTGCTCACAAGATTATTCAAACATTCTTCACACTTTGTGAATCTTTTAGACATCCTGGCTACATATCCACCTATGTATGACAATGCCAAGTCTGACGAGCTATTAACTGCATAGTTGTGGTCCTCCAATGCACAATTCTTTGGATTTTCAATACTTTCCAAAACACTGGAAACCAGTTCTGGATTAGCACTGTTGAAGATATCATCAAATTTAAGTGATAAATTTTGCTTTTTAGAACTGTCTGCAAGAATCTCTGTCAAACCGATGAGCGAAGATAAAATTTCAATACCTGTGACATTACTTCCTTTCGGTGGCTTTATGAGCGAGTAAGATCCGTGTAATCTAAAAACTTGAATAAACGTTATGCTGTCAGGATGGTCATTGGATCTACATGCATTTCTCATCATGTTAAAGAATCTCTGTGGGGAGAAAATGTACCATAAGAAAACTTAAATATTTATAAGTTTTTAAATTTTCTCAATTTAAGCTACTTACTTAAAGTACATCTTGATTCATTCGTGCAGTCATTAGGTACTTAAAATTGCAAGAGGTAGTCAAGAAATTTAGCAGTTCTAATGTGGCTTTAAGTGAGACTTTTATGCCCAGTGCGGTATTTTTCGAAAAAAAGTCACACTTGTTGGTAACTGCATATTGCTCCCACTGGACGAAAAATGCCAAGAATTCTTCAATTACCTAAGAAGTAGTATAACAAATTAAAAATAACGAAACTATGATTAGAAAAGAAAAACATGAAAATGATAAGTTAGTGATTATACTTTATGTGCAGCTGAGTCTTTTTGTAGTGCAGTTCTAGGAGTTCTTGAATTCATGGCATCGACATTCCAAGTTGTCGATTTTACGAATTATCCCGATTGTAGCACCACATGATTGCAGCTCTGGATCCTGGTTGCTAAACAGTTTCATAGCTGATGCAAGAGAATTGCTAAAAAACTGCATAGAAACAAAACATGAATTGCCACATAAACAATCCGTCTAAATTACAAAGGTCAAAAGATAACCAACCTGAAATGCCATTCTAACATTCATTTTCTGGTAATACTGAGGATTAAGATGCACTGGCTTTAGATTTGGGCAGACTTTCAAACAAAAGCTCTTCGGCTTATCATTAGCAACAACAGCTTCCCAAAATTTTAAGTCAATGGAGCCATCAGGTGTCTGTAAAATATTAGTGCTGTTGGAAAACATGTATAGGTAAGATTTAAAAGTAAATTTAGACAGCGATAAATACCAGTAATAGTTTCTTGTTAATAATTGTATTTCTCATGTTTTTAATTAGGTGAGGGAAGTCCGAGAGGAACCATAATCTTCTTTCTGGATCACATATGTGTGCACAGCTACATTTCCTGCAGTGATGCCAAACAGAGTCTACATATTACGGTTCCATGAGGCTTCATCACAAATAACTGCGTCTACAAAGAGGCCATTGTTTTCTAATAAATGTACACATTCTATTAGAAGGTGCTGAAGCACAGATCCTGTATAGAACAAGCAATAATTTGTTACACATAAGCCGTTCAAATAAATAGCTATGACTTTTCTAACATGATCTATAAAAGAAAATATTACTGTTACTGAAGCTACAGATATTTACCTGGAGCAGCACCTTTCGACAAAAAGCATGCAAGAGCCTGTACCCATTTTCCTCTGAAAGGTTGGAACATAAATACCAAAGCATGATCCCATTTCTCTGTTATTTGGTGCTCTGGTGTATGTTTACCTAAGTCTGTAAAACCATGTATCTCCAATGTATTCGTGTCTAACACTAATCGTTCCGAAATTTTCATTTCGTCAAACAATAACACACCTGATAGAAAAAAAAAAGTTAATTGTATCCTAACTAAAATTTAAAACAATTTGACATCAAAAATATGTACCTCTTTTCTCTGAAGAATCCATATTGTTTGCTTTTTGGCTTAAACATTCGAACACCTAAATCCATAGATAGGGTAGGTGGGGGCAAAGCCCTGCAGTTTCCGGTTTTTTCACCATAGCGACCAGCCAGGAGCTGATTTACTCGAAAATTCAGTTGTGGGTTTTAGTTTGGGATCTAATCTCCAAATACTGGAAACATCAATCAAATCCAATCATTAGTTTTGGAATAATCCGAATAATAAATTAAAAAAAAAAAAAATGCAGGGCTTTGCCCCAGTTTATGGGGCAAACCCCTGCAGTGTAGGGATCTGCCCCAATTTGCGAGGTATGGAATAAAAAAAATACTACTGCCAAAAACTTTCAAAATAGTCTTTTAACTTGTCATAATATAAAGGGAAATGCTTGAATACATAGGTAACTTTGAAAAAGTAAACTAGAAAAGACTAGTAAAGCCGAAAAAAAAACATGAAAGTAAAAAATTACTTACTAGGTACTAAAAACTTCCAAAATATTTTTTTAACTTGTTATGCAAATGAAGAGAAAACCTTCAATTAGGTAAATTCAAAAAACAAATAAGGAAGAGTAGTAAACAAAAAAAAAAAAAAAAGTTTCAAAGTTTTTGAAACATTTTCAAATAATAACCTAAGAGCTGCTGACTCAAAAAATTGTAAACATGGATAAGTCCTCGGAGAAACTCAGCGCATTATGAAACCGCGCTGTGTGAATTCCAGTTGGATGTGATAATTTTGAAACGATGTCACCCATATCAATGTATGACTCTTCTTTGGTTTCAGTGAATTTGTAGGCGCCTGGTAGTTTCTTGTAGAAAACCACTTCGTAGCCTCCATCGTCGTTTGTGGAAATTATCTTAGCCACGTAGTGTCGGAAAGACGTTTTCGTTTTACCTTGCACTTTAATGATAGCGTAATCATTTGGCTTAAGCAAAACCATCCTTTGGGCTTTCGATGCAGTCCCAACGGATTATCCAGGAAGATCCCTGCTGCGACCTTCTTTTGGCTCCTCAGAAATATCATCAGACGATGCCAAAGCCCACGAAGTACGAAGGTGGAGTATAACAACATTCCGCAGGCGGGTTACACGAGCCAACATAGGCGGCGAACACGATGCTATCATCGGAGGCTGCTAATCTAGTCGCCTTGTCGGCTGGTACAGAATTAATTTTTGTCTAAAGTTTGCCCCTTTCGGAAAAAATACACAATGTAGAAATAAAACACAATATTTTATTGTTTCATTTTATATGTAGCATTACTCCTGTAACACTATACATTAAAGTCTAGAGCCTTTAAAATTATATTTTAATCTATTTAACATGTTTATAAAGAAATAAAGTTTTAACAAATTCAATTTATTATTTTTAAGCTGCATTACTAGTGCACAAAAATAGGTGTACTATAACGCCGGATATCCGACCGGATATCCGGATCCGGCAGATGTTTAGTCACCGGATATCCGATCCGGCGGGATATCCAAAATCACTATCCGGTGCATCCCTACTTTTCTTCCTTTCCTTCAACTTGAGTGCAGAGAAGTAAGGTTTACGCTTTTTTTGCTTCATCACGTTCTTTTCTTTCTTTGGCTCGTCCTTCTTTCACAGCAGCGAGTTCTTCTTTTTTCTTGGCTTCGACTTCCAAACGGTTTTTATTAGGTGTTGACGTTAGGAGCTGAGACTTCAGCCCTTTACCTCGACGTTTCCTTGTAATCTTAATTTTTGGAAGAGGAATGATATCGTTAGGTGAGGTAATTTTTTTTCCAAGATTTGAGAGCCCCCCGTTGTCCGTTTACCTTGTCGTGGTGGGGGGGGGGGGGCTTGCGGTGTGGTGTGTTTGGGGCGAGCTCTTGGGCGGAGTAGTGACCCCCAGTTGCTCAAACCGAAGTTCGGCGGGAAGGGATTTTTCTCCCTCCTTCCCTCATCACACTTACCAAATTTCGGAACAAACCCAAGCCAAGGTGTGTCGACCGTGCCGATGGCTGCGTGGTACCGGGGTCAAGCGGTATCTCATACGGGAGGCTTCAGGGCTAGCTGGCGAACCCTGTCGTATGCAGCCTTACCCCTGTGTAGGGGGGCTACGCAGGGGCTCGACCCCATTTTTTCCCCCAGTTCTCCGGTCCAACCTGGAAGTGAATCAAATAAAAACCCCTTCTCCCCCTCGTGGGGAGCGTCAGAATGTTTTGTCATCGAGCTAAATTTTTTATTATAAAAAGGAATGAAAATCTTACATTTACTGCTGTTTCTCGTTTTTAATTAACAAAACTTTAATTGGTCTAATTGGTGAATTTCAATCCGTTAAAAAACGTTCTGGTGAACTTCTTGTAGAAATAAAACACCCTAAACAAGTGGCACCCATACTTAAAATTAAACAATTATCTTCATATCTTTGTACAGTTACAGCTCACTCAACATTAAACTTTTCACGCGGAATCATCTCAGAGCCCGACCTTCTATATACATCCGAGAAGGAAATTCTAGAGGAAATGAAAGATAAACACGTAAGTGGAGTGAAGAGGATCACTATTAAACGCAATGGCGAAGTACAGAATACGAAACATGTCATTCTGACTTTTAGTACGCCTATCCTCCCTTCACGTGTCAAAGCTGGTTATCTCTCTTGTCCAGTCAGATCATACATTCCAAATCCGCTACGGTGCACAGTGGAGAATTTGACTGAAAATCCTGGCCAAAACTATTTCGGTATTTTCGCTTTTCTGAAGAGAATACCATTCTGTGCGTTTGTGCGCTGTACAGCGAAGCTATCCAGCTTACAGCTATGAAACTTGGTACACAAGCTCTCTGAAAGGTCAGATGTTATAACCTGAAGCTCGATTTTAAAAATTTAATTTAGAAAAAAAGTTATTTTATGTTTTATCCATGTTTTAGACTTTTACGAGTTTACGACCGTAAAAAGGTTTCTAGTAAACGTAGGAAGAAAAACAATGCATCACCATTCAGAGCAAATCAATGTCTTTAAAAGTCTAAATTGTTTGAAGTTCTAACGTAATATCCCGATTTTCCAGGAATTTTCAAAGAAAGGTCACTTTTTCGACATTTTTTAATTTATCAATCAACGTAAATTAAAATTCATGCATCCGAGAATCTAATGGTGTTATTGCTCTGAAACTTTTCAAGAATACAATATAAACATTTCACCTTCATTTAAAGCAAAAATGGTGAAGTTATCTTGCTCCATTGATTTTTAATGAATTTTTTTATAAAGAGGTGAAAGAAATATTTTCACCGATTTTCGCTCTGGAGCGTTCCTACCGGAACAGCTGGCTACTTGCCAAAATCTAGTTTGGAGCAAAAATGGAATAAGAAAGCGCATTTAATGCGATGTACTTCTAGTCATTTGAAAGAATGTACTGTAATTAATACTTGTTTATGAAATAAAAAAATGCTGTTTACATAGCCCAGTGTTCTGTGCAAAACAAATTTGAACCTTTTTTTTTTCTTTTCTGAATTCTAGTACTTAATAGATGGTCGTAATCGTTAAAATATTGCAAAAAAAAAAAAAAAAAAAAAAAAAAAAAAAAAAAAAAAAAACCACTATGACTACTGTAACTAACACTGGTGGCATCCATAGTGGTAATTTGATGTGTACCCCCCCTCCCCTGCCTTCCTCCAAAAAAAGGTAAAGTAACAACTTTTCATGTTGTATCAAAGTATGAACTTTTAAAATTTCTGGAAAATATAATTTTTCTTAATATGGTGCAACAAAAAATTGAATGAAATGGCAAGTATGCATTTTGAAAGTATTTTAAGTAAAATATGCACAATATGCCTATGTAACCATCCCCCCCCCTCCCGCAATAATGAGCACTATTTACCTCTGAAATTTGATAGATTCTGTATAATTTAAAAAATATTGGTGGAAATTTTCAATATTGAAGTATTTATATTTTTCACAAACACTTTAATCAATTTTAGGTGTGACCTGGGGTGAACCAACCCTCCTCCTCCTGGTAGATACATTGCTCCCCCCCCTCTCTCCCACACACTTAAAACTTGCATCTAAAGATAATGTTATTTGCCGAAGACCATTTTTTCTTGAAGGCGGTTTTAAAATATCTGAGGGAACGGCTAATGGAGCTTCTCTCAGTTTCTGAACACTTTACTAACTCAGCCGCTCTATTTTCCATAAACTGTAGTTTTTTATCAAGTGCTTTATCGGGACATTCCTTAATTAATTCGTACAACTGCAGCCTGCTAAATTCTTTTTCCATGGTTAGGAGCTCAAAAATGATGCGTGTGATTCTTCAATGATAGTAGTTCGTAATGTTCCTCTGTTTCTTAGTGGTCTTCTCTTTCCTCCCCCTATCTCTGACCGGACGTAGATATCCAATTTCAAGAGTGCAGGTGCAGGTCCTTGGTGAGGGGGAACAATGTCGTTAGTGAAATGTTCGCAAGCTTGGACACTCATATGGAAGCGAATACTACCCATTCCTTGAGTGGATTTTTATGTAAAAAACAGTTTACATAGTACTGTGATGTTTCCCACTATGAATTCTACGAATAGAAACTTAGGACTCAAATTTAATATGATTTCTATTTCACAGTGAGTAGGTAAAACGTCTTAAGCAATAATGATATCGATAGGAAACGCCCTGGAAAAGAAATTTACTAACATACTATATATAAGCGGGAAAATACCTCTCCCCCCCCCCTTATGCCCCCCCGTCACATAGTTTTCTACAATGATAAAGAAAGAAAAACATGCATATATAAATGTATTTTTAAGTGATCTTAATTTAAAAGGGAAAAAAAAAAAACTTTGTAGTGAGAATAAACTATTTTAATTGATTGACGGATTAGCTTACATAAAAAAAATAATAATCAAACTCACGAACAGTTATAAAATTGCATGTACATGTTTCAAGGGCACAATTGATGCAAAAAAAGTATGAATATAAAAAGAGCGTTTTGAAATTACTTCATTGAATCTCAACTTTAAGCTCACATCTTTATGTACTGATAAAGGATTTTTCTATTAACCCCGAAACACGTGTCTGAAATTTTATTGCTATTTATGTGCTTTGTTATTTGGATTCACCACCTATTTAAGAGCAAGAATCTGAGAAACTGTCACGCCTAGCATTATGTGGTGATTCATGACCTCTCAGATTTTCTTCCAAAAATTACCAAATGTTTATTATCTTATTGAAAGACCAAATCCAGAATGTTTTGCTCTGAAGTTGAGTTGTTTAGTTTTTATGGACCCCTGAAGGTGAAGGTGCGTCATCAAAAATTAAGCGGATTTTCAAGACATGGAAGTTGCTATGAGCCAAAACTCTCTCCAGAAACTGTTGAACTCCAATTTTCTTGTTGTATATGGAATATAGAAAGTTGAAGCTTTACAAAATGAATGTTAAATTTGTGGTAAGTTGTTGCCGTAAGGTCAGTGAAGGCCCTCAAAACAAGGCATTTTTGACGTTTTTAGCGTTTTTGAGGTCCAAAAACAGCTTGTACAGTTCAGTTGGCAAGGCAAAAGTAGTTTCGCTTGAAAGACCAGTGTAAGCACTTTAAAATGGATGGTGTTATGCAAAAAGGAGTTAACCCACAAAACATAAAAAAACGAGTTATCCAACTGTGATGGTAAAATATGTTGCTTTCTACATTAAGCAAAAATATTTAAGCAATATCAGCATTTCATGGTAACATATCATTGGTATATTGATATAGAGCTCCATGCTTTTGCCAGAGTTTGCTGACTTTAAAGCCCATTATCTCAAAATCAGGTTTTTGTGGGTTAACTACTTTTTGCATAACACCATCCAAATAATGTATAAATAACCGAGGAAAGTTCAACGTGTTTTTAGTTGCGTAAGGCCGAAATAGGAAAAATGTCATATTTTAGCCATATTCAAACGGTCATAACTTCCTCTGCCAACAACTTATTGAAATATTTTCTTTGCCAATGTCATACTCTATTCTTTGTCTTAACAGAACAGTTGAGTTCTTTGAGGCGAAATGTGAAATTTTTTTTTACAAAAAACACAGGAAAAAATACATTTTTTGTAAACAAAATTGTCGCATATCGCCTCGAAGGACTCAACTGTTCTGTTAAGACAAAGAATAGAGTATGACATTGGTAAAAAAAATATTTCAATATGTTGTTGGCAGAGGAAGTTATGACCGTTTGAATATCGCTAAAATATGACATTTTTCATATTTCGGCCTTACGCAACTAAAAGCACGTTGAACTTTCCTCGGTTATTTATACATTATTTTAAAGTGCTTACACTGGTCTTACAAACGAAACTACTTTTGCCTTGCGAACTAAAATGTACAAGCTGTTTTTGGACCTCAAAAACGCTAAAAAACGTCAAAAATGCCTTGTTTTGAGGGCCTTCACTGACCTTACGGCAACAACTTACCTCAAACTTAACACTCATTTTGTAAAGTTTCAACCATCTATATTCCATATACAAAAAGAAAATTAGAGTTCAACAGTTCCTGGTAGTGTTTTGGCTCACAGCAACTTCCATGTCTTGAAAATCCGCTTAATTTTTGATGCCGCACCTTCAACTTTAGGGATCCATAAAAACTAAACAACTCAACTTTAGAGCAAAACATTCTGGATTTGGTCTTTCAATAAGATAATAAACATTTGGTAATTTTTTGGAAAAAATCTGAGAGGTCATGAATCACAGGCGTGACACTCTCTCAGATTCTTGGTCTTAATGTTAATGAAAACACGAGTTACAAGTTTATTAAATTTTCATTGCCAAATTCGTTTAAATATCAAGACTTGTCCAAAATGATTAAATGATACATTTTATAAAAAAATGGCAACCGTTTGCGGAACATTTTTTTGCAGAAACCAGCACATGAGACTTTCACAAATAAGCTACAACTTTCAAAATAGCGCGACAACCACTTAAAAAGCTTTCACTAGTTCTAAATTTGGGAAAAAGCCATTAAAAATTTCTCGCACCAAGCATTTATTTATTTTTTTTTGACGATAAAAAATGAAACTATTTACTTTGAATCAAAATTTAACACCAGGCCCTGACAGTTCTCTAACCAGTAAAACTGGTTTGGTTTTATTCCATTCATTTATAACGTCACAAAAAAATCTACATCAAAACGTAATAATTAGGCTGAAACGTAACAAAAAAGCGAAAATTATCACGGAAACTTCATCTTTGACCGAGGCTATGAGCAGTTGTATGTGGCTCAAGTTTCCAAAACTGGTGCCGATCAATGCATCAGTTAATCAACTATTGTAAAATAAATTTTCATAAAAATCGGATAACTTTTCAATTTTCGACTTTTGGCCAGGATTTTCACTCAAATACTCCACTGTGCGGTGTTTCAAATGCCAGTGTTTCGGTCATTCCAAGCTATCTTGCCGTGGTGCAAATACTTGTGCCAGATGTGCTGAGCCCGGCCACGATAGCAATGAATGTACCAAGGAATTCAAATGTGTCAATTGCAAGGGAGATCATCTCTCATACTCTAGAAAGTGCCCAACATGGCTCTCCGAAAAAGAAATACAAGTCATTAGAACTACTCAAAAAAATATCCTACCCAGACGCAAGAAAAATTGTTCAATCCTATCACCTACAGCTGGACTTTCATATGCTACAGCAGTAAAAAAGATATTCAATTCCACAAGCACACAAACAGATCCTCAAGTAAACACAAAAACCAGCACTAAGGTATCTATGTCAACCACTTCAACAAATAAACAGCTTACCAATTCTAAACCGCCACAAAAAAATTTTAATGAAAATAAAATGCAAACAGACCAAAAACCTAATACAAGTTCGACAGATGTATTAGTATTAAACGAAGTAAATGAACAAAAACAAAAAAAAAATGTGTTGAAAAAAAGAAACTCATACAATCGCGTACTAAGATTGGGGTAGCAGCTAAATCGAGGCCCCCAAAATTTTTTGGTTTTAAAAAAGAGGACTTCTTGCGCCCTAGCAAGCAAACAAAACTTTCTAAATCCTCTCGACTAATTCCTCATGAAGATGAAGATGTTGAATTTAAAGAAATTCCGCCATCCGATGACGAAGGGTGGTCGGACCCTCCTACTTCATGAGCTACCATTCTTTTCTTTGGCCGTTTTTCCTTCTTTTTCTTTCCATGGCCCTGATCTTGTCGAATATCACCAACCGGCCATCTTCTGTCTGCAAGAAACATTCCTGTCGCCTGTTGATAGACCGAGGTTGAAAGGTTTTGACATATACCGCAAGGACTGCTTGTCAGGTGACCGTCGTTGTGGAGGAGTGGCGATGCTAATCTCTAATGATTATGCATCCAGCCAGCTCAATATCAACACGTCCCTCCAGGCAGTAGCTGCGCGTGTTCACCTTCACTTGCTGTTCACAGTCTGTTCTGTGTATATTCCATCTTCTTATGACTTGAGAAGCGTGGAATTGCAGACACTGATCGATCAACTCCCTCCCCCTTTTGTCATCTTGGGGGATTTCAATGGCCATAATCCCCTCTGGGGCAGTCCAAACACCAATAGTAGAGGGTTGATTATTGAAAACTTTATCTGTGACAATGATCTTTGTGTTCTAAATAATGGTGAAAATACTTATTTCCATCTACCGACGCAGTCTTACCATGCCATCGATCTTGCCATATGCTCACCTTCGTTTCTGCCACAATGGGATTTCCAGGTAGAAAGTGGTTTCTACAAACAGTGGCCACTCTCCGATCAAGTTAACCTTTACAGGACGCTGCAGCTATAATAAGCAGCAGCAAACCCGTTTTCGTCTTGATCGAGCTGATTGGGCGTCATTTACCCAGTTGGCAGAAATAACATCAGAGGTAGTGAATGATTTTGACATCGATGTAACAGTAAGTCGAGTAACCGACATTATCTTAAATGCAGCAAAAGTTGCTATACCAAGAACCACCAAGAGGAGGATTAAATTTCCGAAGCCTTGGTGGAACTCTGATTGTCAGGTAGCCCATAAGAAACAGAAAAAAACATGGTACAAATTTCGTCGTTAACCCCCCCCCCCCCCGTTGTCCGTTTACCTTGCCGTGGTGGGGGGGCTTGCGGTGTGGTGTGTTTGGGGCGAGCTCTTGGCGGAGTAGTGACCCCCAGTTGCTCAAACCGAAGTTCGGCGGGTAGGGATTTTTTCTCCCTCCTTCCCTCACCACACTTACCAAATTTCGGAACAATCCCAAGCCAAGGTGTGTCAACCGTGCCGATGACTGCGTGGTACCGGGGCCAAGCGGTATCTCATACGGGAGGCTTCAGGGCTAGCTGGCGAACCCTGTCGTATGCAGCCTTACCCCTGTGTAGGGGGGCTACGCAGGGGCTCGACCCCACTTTTCCCCCCAGTTCTCCGGTCCAATTGTGGATTCTGAAAATAAAAACTCTTCTCCCCCTTGTGGGGAGCGTCAGAATGTGATATCAAGTAATCCGAAATTTTTCATAATCAAACGCAATGAGTCAAATTTTACTGCAGTATCCCCATTCAAAATCAACAAAGCATTAATTCATCTAATTGGAGAATTTCATTCCGTCAAAAAATTGCGTAGCGGTGAACTATTACTTGAAATAAAAGACCCGAAACAAATTAAAACATTAAAATCTGCAAAACAACTAGGTCCTTTTTTGATTACAGTATCAGAGCATTCAACCTTAAATTTCTCACGAGGTATTATTTCCGAACCCGACCTTCTCTTCACATCTGAGAATGAGATCTTAGAAGAACTGCAAAATCAACATGTCAGTGGAGTAAAAAGGATAACCATTAAGCGTGACGGCAAAATGGTTAACACTAAGCATATTATCCTTACTTTTAATACCCCTGACCTTCCTCTTCGGGTCAAAGCAGGTTATCTGTCTTGTCCGGTCCGTCCATACATACCGAACCCACTTCGATGCTTTAAATGTCAGCGTTTCGGGCACTCAAAGATCTCGTGCCGCGGAATAAGCACCTGTGCCAGATGTGGAGAACATGAACACGATAGCAATGACTGTAAAAAAGACTTTAAATGTGTTAACTGTAAGGCAGATCATCCATCTTACTCAAGAAAATGCTCTAAATGGATCACAGAAAAAGAGATACAGGTCATCAAAATTACTAAAAAGATATCTTACCCAGATGCTCGTAAAATTGTTGAATCCAGGTCACCCACTCTTGGAGTATCTTATGCTGCTGCAGTAAAGAAAGTATTTAAAACCACGAGTACACAAACAGTTACTGAAACACCAACTAATTTCAAACTAAATACCGCACCCAAATCAGATGGTAAAGATTCAAATATCGCGCACTCTACGCCGAAAAAAGTAAACGAAAATAAATAAACTCAGAAAACAAATGTAAAACCTGCTGACTCTATTAATAAAAGTGCACAAAGTGTACAAAATTCTAAAAAATGTACTGCAAAAAAGAAAATTATACAAGCACGCGCAAAAATTGGAGCCACCTCGAAACAGAGGCCTCCGAAATTCTTTAATTTTAAGAAAGAAGACTTCTTGCTTTATAGCAAAAATACAACATTAAATAAATCTCCTCCTGAGAAAGTTGTCCCCCCTCACGAGGAAGATGACGTCGAATTTAAAGAACTTCCGCCATCCGATGATGAAGGATGGACAGAGGCCCAAGCCTCATGAGCTGTTCATTTCTTTGGCCGTTTTTCCTCTTTTTTCTCTCCATGGCCCTGAGAATTCTATCTTGGAACTGTCAGAATTACTTGCGTAATGTCACGGACGTCAAAGATCTTGTTGAATGTCACCAACCGGCCATTTTCTGTCTGCAGGAAACATTCCTGTCTCCTGCTGATAATCCGAGGTTGAAGGGTTTCGAAATATACCGCAAGGATTGCTTGACAGGAGACCGTCGTTGTGGTGGAGTGGCGATGCTAATCTCTAATGATTATGCATTTAGCCAGCTCAATATCAACACGTCCCTCCAGGCAGTAGCTGCGCGTATATACCTTCACTCGCTGGTCACGGTCTGTTCTGTATATATTCCACCTTCTTATGACTTGAGAAGTGTGGAATTGCAGACATTGATAGATGAACTTCCTCCCCCATTTTTTATCTTGGGGGATTTCAATGGCCATAATCCTCTATGGGGGAGTCCAGACTCCAATAGTAGAGGTTTAATCATAGAAGGTTTAATAAATGACAACGATCTTTGCGTTCTTAACACCGGTGACAGTACTTATTTCCATCTACCAACGCAGACTTACCATGCCATCGATCTGGCAATTTGTTCACCTTCTCTTCTGCCACTTTGGGATTTTCAGGTTGAAGGTGGCTTCTATACCAGTGGACACTTTCCAATTAAGATCACCTTCACTGGACGCTGTAGCTATCAGCAGCAGCAAGCCCGACTGCGTTTTGATCAAGCTGACTGGGCAGCATTTACGCAATTGGCAGAAATAACACCGGAGATGGTAATTAATATCGACATTGATGAAGCAGTAAGTAGAGTAACTGACACAATCCTAACAGCAGCAAACGCTGCGATTCCAAAAACCACGAAAGGAAGAGTCAAATTCCCTAAGCCTTGGTGGAACACAGAATGTAAAACAGCTCATAAAAAACAAAAAAAAGCGTGGAGCACATTTCGTCGCTATCCGACCACGCCAAATTTAGTAGCACTTAAACGAGCTCGTGCTGAAGCTCGAAAGATACGACGAAAAAGCCAGCGGGAGTCGTGGCAAACATATGTCAGCACAATCACGACGTCCACCCCATCTAAGACAGTTTGGGGTAAAATTAAAAAAATAGCTGGTAGTTACCAAACATCTTGTGCTCCCATTCTTGAAAAAAATGGTCAAACAGTATCTGACTTCAAAGAGGTGGCCGACTGCTTGGGGACTCATTTGGCAGAGGTCTCCAGGGCAGGCAATTATAGCCCAAAATTTTTAGCTTTAAAATCCCTTAAGGAACGAAAAATCCTTAATTTTAAATCAAATGTTTTAAATTCATATAATCATAATTTTACTTTTAAAGAACTCATTACAGCTTTGAAAAAAACTGGTAATACTTCGCCTGGACCGGACGAAATACATAATATCATGTTGAAAAATTTGAGTAAAACCTCTCTAGCAAATATACTATATCTTTTTAATAGAATTTGGACTGAACAAAGTTTTCCAACAACCTGGACTCAAGCAACAATAATACCATTATTAAAACCGAATAAACCACCCAACCAACCAGAAAGCTATAGACCTATAGCTCTTACAAGTTGCCTCTGTAAATTGATGGAGCGGATGGTTAACGCCAGACTGATTTTCATTCTGGAGGCAAACCAACTGTTATCTCCCTTCCAAAGTGGATTCAGACGCAACAGGAGCACAATTGACAACTTGTTGCTTCTTGAAACATCAATCAGAGAAGCATTTCTTAAACGAAAGCATCTTGTGAGCGTATTCTTCGACATTGAAAAGGCATATGACCGTACCTGGAGATATGGGATCCTCAAAACCCTTCACGAGTATGGGTTGCGAGGTAACCTACCTCTCTTTATCTTCAATTTTCTTAAACATCGATCTTTTCGTGTACGTGTCAAATCTGTCTTGTCGGATACCTTCATCCAAGAAGAAGGTGTACCTCAAGGAAGTGTTTTGAGCGTTACTCTTTTCCTAATAGCAATCAACAGCTTACACGAACAATTGCCTCCCGCTGTCAAAGGTACTATGTTCGTTGATGATTTTCAAATATCTTTTTCGTCATCGAACATGAGTATCATTGAAAGACAGCTTCAAATAGCTATTAATAAAGTCTCCCAGTGGGCGGAGGAGAACGGCTTTGCCTTCTCTCCCCAAAAAACATTCTGCATTCACTTCTGCCGCAAAAGAGGCCTACATCCTGATCCGAACCTTTTCATTAATAACCAACCAATATCTGTAAAAAATCAAGGGAAATTCCTTGGTCTCTTATTCGACAATAAACTTACATTCTTGCCACATATACAAGAATTAAGGAAAAGATGCTCATTAAAACTAAACATGCTTAAAGTCTTAGCAAACACTTCTTGGGGTGCAGATACAGAGTCACTTTTAAAAATTTATCGTTCTCTGATACGCTCAAAAATCGATTATGGTTGCCAAGTTTATGGCTCCGCTGCTAAAAGCTATCTGAAGATCCTGGATCCAATACATAATCAAGCTCTACGTATCTGTACAGGGGCATTTAGAACTTCGCCTATAGACAGTCTACATATTATTGCACGTGAACCTTCCCTAAACAATCGACGCCTCAAACTTTCTTTAAATTTTTACTTCAAACTAAAACCTCATACGAACCACCCATTGCACCTATATATCTTCCAACCATCTAATGTCTTTTTATTTCTACACCGTCCATCTATGACTCCAACTTTTGGAATCCGGATGCGTTGGATGCTGTCTGACCTGCAGCTATCAGATTTTAATACTATGAACACAATAGAATTAATTGAACCTTGGTGTGTAGTAAATATTTTGACAATAAAAGACCTTGATAAATTCCCCAAAGAAAGTACTGCCAACACGGTTTATTACCAAATCTTTCAGGATCTAAGAAAAAGTTATTCAGAATACAAAGAAACTTTCACAGATGGATCAAAAGCAAGTGATCACGTAGGCTTTGCTACAATAATTGATGGTCAAACAAACGCAGGAAAACTAAATTCATCTTGCTCAGTATTTACCTCAGAAATAACAGCTATATTAACAGCCTTACAATCAATAGCCCAATCTATCCACAAGAAGTGGATCATATACACTGACTCAAAGAGTTCAGTGGAGGCCATCACCCACTGCAACAATAGTAGCCATCATATAGTCATTCAGTCTTATCATTTATATAAAAGTCTTTTGCAAAATAATTTTAAAGTTATATTTTGTTGGATTCCTGGTCACGTTGGCATAACGGGCAATGAGGCAGCTGATATAGCTGCCAAAGCTGCAAATATCCAGGTCAATGATAATGTTCCTTTCGATGATATTAAAAACGCCATTCATGAATGTCTTAACACACACTGGCAACAGGCCTGGAATACAGAATGTCAAAATAAACTGCATTCTATCCAGCCTTCCACGAAAGGATTCAGGCCATTGCAGCTTTCCAGGAAAGAACAAGTTTTAATTACTCGACTTCGCATTGGACACACCAGGTTCACCCATAAATATCTCTTATGTCTTGAATCAGCTCCAACATGCCAAACATGTAATATTACTCAGACAGTGTCACACATTCTTAGTAACTGTCCTAATTTTAATCGTATTCGCCATAAATATTTTAACTATTTTAATCCAACTTTAAAGGAGTTGCTAGGGGATACCATCCACCCAAATTTGTTCCCCTTTCTTCAAGAAATTGGCTTTATGTGTTTGATTTAGTTTTCTTTCTTTTTTGTCCTTAATTTCATGTCGTCCTTGTCTTTTTCATTGTGTTTCTAGTTTTAGAATTTTAAACTTTGTATATGTGATGTTTTTAGAAATGTTTTTAAAATTTTAGAAGATTTGGTTTTAACGCTTTTATTTTTGAGCAATACCATTGTCTGGTGCAGTATAGCCTACACGGCTCTTGCGCCAAAAAACACAACCAACCAACCAATCGTCGTTATCCGACCACACAAAATCTAGTGGCACTCAAACGAGCTCGTGCTGAAGCTCGGAGGATTCGACGAAAAAGCCAGCGGGACTCGTGGCAACTATATGTCAGCACCATTACGACGTCCACTCTATCTAGAACCATATGGAGCAAAATAAAAAAGATCACTGGCAATTATAATACATCTTGTGCACCTATTTTAGAGAAAAATGGTCGAACATTTTCAAATCTCAAAGAAGTTGCTGACTGCCTGGGGGCCCATCTGGCTGAAGTCTCCAAGGCAGACGGTTATAGTCAAAAATTTCTTGCTTTAAAATCGCTGAAAGAGCAGAAAATAATTAATTTTAAAACAAATTCTTATGAACATTACAATTCAAATCTTACGTTCAAGGAATTAATGATTGCCTTACAAAAAACAAAAAACACTTCACCAGGGCCTGATGAACTTCACAATTGCATGTTTAAAAATTTAAGCACATCCTCTCTACATAATATCCTTTACCTTTTCAATAGAATTTGGTCTGAGCACTCATTCCCAAAACTCTAGACTCAAGCAACTATAGTTCCTTTACTTAAACCAAATAAAAATCCCCACCTACCCGAAAGTTATAGACCAATTGCTTTAACCAGCGGTCTCTGCAAATTAATGGAGCGGATGGTTAACGCCAGACTTATGTACACTCTGGAATCGAATTATTTACTGACTTCAAACCAAAGTGGATTCAGGCGAGGCCGATGTACCATCGACAACCTTTTGCTTTTAGAAACATCTATAAGGGAAGCATTTTTGACAAGAAAACACCTTGTGAGTGTATTCTTCGATATGGAAAAGGCATACGACCGTACCTGGAGATATGGGATCCTCAAAACCATACATGAATATGGATTGCGAGGAAATCTACCCACTTTTATCTCCAACTTTCTCAAGCATCGATCTTTTCGTGTACGTGTCAAATCTGCCATGTCGGATACCTTCATTCAAGAGGAAGGTGTACCCCAAGGAAGTGTGCTGAGCGTAACACTTTTTCTAATAGCCATTAATAGTTTACTTGAACAACTGCCTCCTGCTGTAAAGGGTTGTTCGTTGATGATTTTCAGATGGCTTTTGCGTCATCGAACATGAGTATAATTGAAAGACAATTACAAATAGCAATTAACAAAGTTTATCTATGGGCAGAGGAGAATGGCTTTTCATTTTCCCCGCAAAAAACATTCTGCATACATTTTTGTCGTAAAAGAGGCCTCCACCCAGACCCAAGCCTACACATCAATAACTTTCCAATTGCTGTTAAAGATCAAGGAAAATTTCTTGGTCTAACCCTTGACAATAAACTTAAAATTATACCGCACATACAAGACTTGAAAAAGAAATGTGTCTTAAAATTGAATATTCTCAAAGTCTTAGCTAACACTTCTTGGGGTGCCGATACAGAGTCCATGTTATTAATCTATCGGGCCCTAGTACGCTCAAAACTTGATTACGGTTGTCAAATTTATGGTTTAGCTCCCAAAAGCTATCTGAAAGCCCTGGATCCGGTGTATAATCAGGCCTTGCGCATCTGCACAGGTGCCTTCAGAACGTCGCCTATCAATAGCCTTCAGATATTAGCTCACGAACCTTCAAAGTATAATAGACGACTAAAGCTTTGTCTCAATTTTTATTTCAAAATTAAACAAAATACGAACCACCCTTTACATTTACATATTTTCCATCTATCCAATACGGATTTGTTTTTGCGTCGTACATCGGTCACCCCAACGTTTGGGATCCGAATGCGACAAGCACTTCATACCTTGCAAATCTCAGATTTAGATTCTTACAATATACCAGAACTTATAGAACCATGGACCGAAGATAATATTTCAGTTCTTTATGATTTTGAGGAAATTCAAAAAAGACACCGTAGCCGATTCAGTTTTCCAACAAATATACTGTGAAATAAAAGAAAAATACTCTACATACAACGAAATTTTCACTGACGGGTCAAAATTAAATGAACACGTCGGTTTTGCGGCAGTAATAAATGGTCTAACTATCTCACAACAATTAAATACGTTTTGCTCAGTCTTCACTTCTGAAATAAAGGCTATAGTCATATCTTTGCAAACAATATCCCAATCAAAACAGAAAAAATGGTTGATATACACAGACTCAAAAAGTTCAATAGATGCCATTAAAAACTGCAACAACAACAGTCACCCCTTGGTTATTCAATCGTTTGAGTTGTACAATAGTCTAAAATTAAACAATTTTGAGGTTCTTTTATGTTGGATTCCTGGTCATGTGGGAATTTCTGGCAGGGACGTGCCAACCTTTTGGAGAGTGGGGGGGCAAACGAAAAAAATATCAGCCAATGGAGCACAAACTTTTTTTATTCCATATTTCTTAATTTTTTAGGGAAAAATAAAATCCAGATATACCGTATTTTTCGCCGTATAAGACGCACCGGCATAAGACGCACCCAATTTTAAAAGAGGCAAATCTAGAAAATAGGGGGCTTTTGTATTTGCCGTTTTAGACGCAGGCACCCCCTCCCCCCCCCCATTTTGGGGAGAAAATTGCGTCTTAAACGGCAAAAAATACGGTATTTATACGCCAAATACTCTTTTTCTTTCGGCGGTTCTGCAGATAAATTCCTTGCAAATGGAATCTAGATCCAATTTGGTAGTACGAGATTCGTGTATGTTCAACAGAAGGAGGTGGGTCAAAAGTTTTTGCGACATATTGGATCATACATACGTTTTTACTCGCCGAAGTGAACTAAATGACCTTTCGGCCGATGCTACTGAAGCTAGAACGGTGCGAATAAGTTCAACTAATTTAAAAACTTCACTCAGTAGCTGTCTAACGGTACTTGATTCTGCTACCATTTTTTCGCAAATATCAAAGGAAGATAATTCTCCCTTTGTTACAGCGGGTAGCAAAATTAATTGGGCCTCTAACTTTTCGATATCGAAGTCACTTGCATGGACACCCAATTTTTCTTGTAAGGGACTTCCTCTTGCTGCACTTGTCAGCACTTCTTCTAGCTGAACAATATTCATCATTCCGGTTTGGTGGAACCGCTTTTTAATTTCTTCAATTACTATGTCCATTACTTCGAAAAAGCATTGTCGGAGTTTAACAGTTTGTTAAATTCGCAGCAATTGAATTGTCAGACACGTTGGAGTGCTCTAAGCGACATGGAGCCTTTCTTTCTCGCTAATTCTGTGTGGTAGCTCCAAACCTAACAGTTCCGCTGTTTCCTTAGTTTCTGTCCAGAGACAATCAATATTTTCTTCTGTTCGCATATTCAAAAGTGTGTCTGACAGAAGTTGGGCACATGTAATTGCCTTAGTAACAGTATAGCCAGGTTTTTGCAGAAATTTAGCAAACTGCTCATAAGGAGCAAAAATTCTACTGGCTACTTTTAACGCGAACAGAGTCTTTGCTTTTTTCAGCTGTCTTTTATATTCCCTTAGAGCTGCTCTTCTTTCGTCTAAAATTGCTGATACTGTCTGCAGCACCCTCTCGTAGTTAGCAACAAAACGGTTTAACGCAGTGACGCGAATGCACCATCTTGTTGGGCAAAGGGGTATGAGGTTGGACACTTGTTTTTCTTCACTGTCCTGGTCACATGGAGGGAGAACAATGTTCAAATATGTTTGCTTTCTTTTAGCTGAAGATAGTATGATGTTCGAAACATCTTTCACCAATGCCATGACTTCACAAATTAAAGTGCAAGACCGGGCAGCTTCTTGTAGACATAAATCCAAGGAATGGTTGCTACAGTGAACAAATAATGATTTGGGTTGGACTTCCTGAATCAGTTTCTAAACACCATTTATATGGCCACTCATGTTTTTAGCTCCATCGAAGCAGTGCCCTCTTACTTTCTCAAAACCAAGACCAAGTCTTATCATCACATCCTCAATTGCATAAAACAATGTACTGGCTTTTGTGTCATTTGGGGAGTACATGCCCAAAAATTCCTCCCTCACCTCAGATGTGACGGGATTCATCCACCTGACATACAAACTGAATTGCTCGTTTCCTGCAATATCTGTCATGCCATCTGCGATTATACCCAAAAAAGTACTTTGTTTTAAATCATCTATTAACTGTCGTTGAACGCAGTGAGCCATTATTTCCGGAATTTCGTTCCCGCCTGTTGTTTTTATTATTTTTTTGGGGGGGGGGGGGGGAATAGCGGTGCTATCGATTAAATCCGCACCAATAGTTTTTCAAATGTTTAATAACTAGGCGGGGGGAGAAATGAAATTTGCCCCTCCTCCTTCAAAGACTGGGGGGGGGGGCAAAGAAACCCCCTGCCCCCCCTGTTGGCACGTGCCTGATTTCTGGCAATGAGGTAGTCGATGCCGCTGCCAAGGCTGCAAGTACACATATCGAAGATTTTGTACCCTTTGAAGATATAAAAAAAATGCATTGCAGACAGTCTGAACAACTCATGGCAGCGTGACTGGAATGGAGAAACACATAACAAATTGCACTCCATTCAAACCTTCATAAATGGTTTCAAACACTTACATTTTAAGAGAAGGGAATAAGTCATTTTAGCACGTCTACGCATCGGCCATACAAGACTGACTCATAAATACCTTCTTTGCCAAGAAACAGTACCTGGGTCATTCTACGCTATTTGAATTCAGACGGCCAATGGAAAAACTTCATGTAAAACTGATTTTATTAATGTTTTTGTATGCAGAAGCATTACAGACTATTATCTTTTATATGGACCACCCAATTAATTCACTGCAATTATTTTATTTTAGCATTTACAGCCGAAAATAGTCCTAAATGTATACTCCCCTGGCCTGTCCAAATACTAGTTTTTATACAAACATGTTCGACGCTCAATTTTTGCTAACGTGGCATAATGTTTTTTGCCATAATCATACACTTACATTAACAGAGAAACCTATTTCATCAGTAAACATTGAAAAAATATTTATTATTATTTAAAAAAAATACACTTTTCAACGGGCCATATCAACAGTGTCACCTCCACCTGGCGAACTTCAAAGGCTGAAATTTAGCATAAAAAATGCATAAGAATGATGATGATTGCGAATAACCAGTGTAATGCTGAGTAAACTTAAAAGCAAGCTAAGAGGTTTTAAAAAAAATCAAATATTATTGCATCGGTTCTTGTTGAAAGTGCCTCAAAGCTTACTGCGCCAGTCGCTGTAGTATTTCCCCTGGTAAGTATAACTTTTGATATTTCATTGATAAATAAGTATGCGTATGTACAATGTAATGCTTATTGTGTGCAGACATCACGGTTTACTTTAAGTTCTGGTGAGAAGAACGCGTGATGCTGTTTTTATAGGTAATGTGTGATTTTGTCACTTCTCTGGCGTCACCCCCCTGGCATTTTTGTTCAAAAAAAGGGTAAATATACATTAAAACTGTGTTATAAGCATAATTAATTTCATTTTTAATCTTAATTGCCCCTGTGAAAGTAATTTGAATGAATGTAAATAATGCGAGAAGTATTTTTATTTGGGATCTGCGGTGCGACTTGTATGCAACATGTCGCATTTTCAGGATTAATTTTTTTCCATTTTATTACAACGTGAAATTTTTTTTGAATACAGGTCTTATAGAAATGAGTTCAGACAATGATTTTACACCGAAAAATAAGTGAAATAATTGTAAATCAAGCCAGAATTCCGCCAATAGTGTCACTACCCTGGCAACGCATTTTCCCCTGGTATCGATAAACCCTCCAAAAATTGAAATTTCGTCTGGCCCTTAACACTACAATCATAAAAACAGCGATCCAGAGCTTGTGTTTTATGGCTTGAGTGAGGCGGCAGTGTAAGCAGATGGATGTGGTTCGCTTTCGCGTATGTAACAGCCTCTAAGCTTGTGTGAGTAATGTGGTTATCTAAAATAAGTAATATTTTGTTCCCCTCAGCTGGATTTACGTGTTTTTCAAAATGTTGAAGCCACTTAATAAAGGTTGGAGTGTTCATGTAGCCCTTGTCAGTCACAGCCATGTCACATCCTGTTGGGCCACCACGGATCAGTTGCGATTTTCTCTTTTCCTGGCGAAGATTAGGTAAGGAGGAACATAATTTCCAACAGCATTCATAGCACACACAGTAGGGTCACCCGGGGCAATTCCTGGTCAGCAAGTTTCTGGGGTAATTCCTGGTCACAGTCCTTTTTATGTCTTAATAATCCTTCAGCAAAATGAAAAAAATCACAGAGGTACTCTGAACTATCTTCATAGCAATTCATTACTTAATTATGAGTTGACTGTGTATTTAGTTTGAAAAAAAAAAATCTTTTTAAAATCGCTTGTTAAATTTCGCAAAACAAGATTGGCCTTAGTTTTGATACATTTGTACAAAGATCGTGATCAAACTCAAACTTCTGAATATTTTTCTTTTTCGTTTTTTTGGTTGAATTAGGTATCATGTCAGTTACTGAAAAATAGTTTTGGATTTACCATTATTGTTTTGAATAATTTGCAGGAAGGCTCCAAATAATGCCCCTGGCTACTGGGGTAATTCTTGGTCAGTGGGGTAATTCCTGGTCAGTCCTTTTTTTAATATTTATGGATTATTATTTCACCTATTATTGACATATGTTATTGATTTAAACTATATGTAACTCTGTGATCCTTAACTGCAAAGTTAACTGTAACCGCAATGTAACATTCTTATCTGTTAATGATAAGTATACAATATATTGAATTTTTCTTTGTTAAATTTCATCCAATTATTTTATAAGTTCAAATAATTATTCTTAATTATACTAAGAAAAATGCTTAATTGTTACTGCATTGTATTATTCACTTAACTGTTCACCTTAACCTGTTCATAACAGACAGAAGCATGTGCTCAGTGTGTATGGTGCATGTGCACCATATTTTTTATGTACCTATTTATTTGGTAGGTGAAGATTCATTCACAACAGATATAAAAGCTGTAGCTATTGCATACAAAGTGTATAAAAAGTATTTTGGCTAAGTTTTATTAAGTAAAGCTATTATGTTGAAAACAATTGCATTCTTCGTTAAAAAAACTAAATACAGTGTTTAATTAGCTGTATATATAAATAAATTCTTTATCTAATTAGTTTAATAACTTGTATTAATAATGTGCTTACAAAATGTATGCATTTTCATCAATCATTTGAGTGTCCAATAATTGCCCCGCAAGTGGCCAGGAATTACCCCATCTCTGGTTGGTTGGTTGTTTTGGGTTTTATGGCACAAGAGCCTTTATAGGCCATACTGCGCCAAACGATGATAACCCATAAAGCATATAAGATTTTAAAAACATTTTAAAACATGCATAGATGATGTTTAAAATCCAAACTAAGCGAGCGAAAGAATGGACTGACAATTCTTAGTAAAATCAGATAAATAACAAAACAAAGATAAAACACTCAAGACAAAGATAAAACCACTAAATTAGAGATATAAAACCAATTTCATTTAAAAAGGGAAACAAATTAGGATGGGGTGTATCCCCAAGTAATTCGGTCAGAGATGGATAAAAATTATTAAAATGCTTAAAACGTACACGGTTAAAATTTGGGCAGTTGCATAAAATATGCAACACTGTCTGAGTAACATTACAATTAATACATATCGGTGTAGGCTCGTGGCAAAGAAGATATTTATGAGTATATCTCGTGTGACCAATGCGAAGACGGGACAATATGACTTGGTCCCTTCTTTTAGCCCTTAAGGATTTAAAACCTTTGATCAGTGGCTGGATGGAGTGCAATTTATTATGCATTTCTCCATCCCAGTCACGCTGCCAATAGTTGTTAAGGCAGTCTGTAACGATATTTTTAACATCTTCAAAAGGTACGAGATCTTCTTCTTGGGAACTAGAAGCCCTGGCAGCAATATCTGCTGCCTCATTGCCACTAATACCAACATGGCCAGGTATCCAGCAAAATAAAAGTTCAAAATTATTTCGTTTAAGACTGCTATATAGGTGGAAAGTTTGTATAACTAAAGAGTGGCTATTGTTGTTGCAGTTTGTGATAGCGTCTAGTGAACTTTTGGAGTCTGTGTATATTATCCACTTTTTGTGGTTTGATTCTGCTATTGATTGTAAGGCCGTAGATATAGCTTTTATTTCGGAAGTGAAAACAGAACAAGAAGTATTTAATTGTTTTGAGATAATTTGGCCGTTAATTACTGCTGCGAAGCCGACATGATCGTTGGTTTTCGATCCGTCGTAAAAATTTCATTATGTAACGGATACTTTTGTTTCACTTCATAATATATTTGTTGATATATCGAAGGAGCTGTGGTGTCTTTTTTAAATTTAACAAAATCAGGAATAACAGAGAAGTTTATTTCGTTCCATGGTTGAATAGTTTCTGGTGAGTAGTATGTATCATAATCTGACATCTGCAGTGAAGTGAGCGCCTGTCTCATTCGGATCCCAAATGTTGGGGTGACCGAAGGACGACGTAAAAACAAATCAGTATTCGACGGGTGGAAAATATGTAAATGCAACGGATGGTTCGTATTTGGTTTGATTTTGAAATAAAAGTTTAGTGAAAGTTTCAGTCTTCTATTGATAAGTGGAGGTTCCTGTGCTACTATATGAAGGCTTTTGATAGGTGACGTTCGAAAAGCACCTGTGCAAATGCGCAACGCCTGGTTATGTATAGGATCCAGAGATTTAAGATAACTTTTGGCGGTGGAACCATAAATTTGACAACCGTAATCAAGTTTTGAGCGTATCAGAGCCCTGTAAATTCTTAGCATGGACTCTGTATCGGCACCCCAAGAAGTGTTTGCCAAAACTTTAAGAATATTTAATTTCAATGTACATTTCTTTTTTAATTCTTGAATATGTGATATAAATTTAAGTTTATTATCAAGGATGAGGCCAAGGAATTTTCCTTGATCTCTTACAGTAATTGGTTGATTATTCATGAGTAAGTTTGGATCTGGGTGAAGGCCCCTTTTGCGACAAAAATGTATACAGAATGTTTTTTGTGCTGAGAAAGAAAATCCATTTTCCTGAGCCCATTTTGAGACTTTATTGATGGCTATTTGAAGCTGTCTTTCAATGATACTCATGCTCGGTGACGAGAAAAAGATCTGAAAATCGTCAACGAACATAGTACCCTTGACAGCGGGGGGCAATTGTTCATGTAAGCTATTAATTGCAATTAGAAAGAGAGTGACGCTCAGTACACTTCCTTGGGGTACACCTTCTTCTTGGATGAAGGTATCCGATAGAATGGATTTGACTCGTACACGAAAATACCGATGTTTAAGAAAGTTGGAGATAAAGATGGGTAGATTGCCTCGTAATCCATACTCATGTATGGTTTTGAGGATCCCATATCTCCAGGTACGGTCATATGCCTTTTCCATATCGAAGAATACGCTCACCAGATGTTTTCTTCTCAAAAATGCTTCCCTTATCGATGTTTCCAAAAGTAAAAGGTTGTCGATGGTACACCTGCCACGCCTGAATCCACTTTGGTGTGAAGCTAATAAATGATTCGACTCCAAAACGTACATTAGTCTGGCGTTGACCATCCGCTCCATCAGCTTACAAAAGCAACTAGTTAAGGCTATTGGTCTATAACTTTCAGGTTGACTGGGGTTTTTATTGGGTTTCAGTAACGGAACTACTATTGCTTCAGTCCAGAGTTTCGGGAAAGAGTGTTCAGACCAAATTCTATTAAAAAGAAAGAGAATATTTTGTAGCGACGAAAAGCTTAATTTTTTTAACATAATGTTGTGTATTTCGTCAGGACCGGGTGAAGTATTTTTGGTTTTTTGTAAAGCTGCAATTAATTCTTTGAGTGTAAAATCTAAGTTGTATATTTCATAGTAATTGGTTTGAAAATTAAGTCTTTTTCTCTCTTTAAGCGATTTAAAAGCTAGGAATTTATGACAATAACTATCTGCACTGGAGACTTCTGCCAAGTGAGTCCCCAGGCAGTCAGCCACTTCTTTAAAATCAGATATTGTTTATCCATTTTTCTCTAGAATGGGAGCACAGCTTGTTTTATAATTTCCAGCGATATTCTTAATTTTATTCCATACGGTTTTAGATGGAGTGGACGTCGTGATTGTGCTGACATACGATTGCCACGAGTCCCGCTGGCTTTTCCGCCGAATCCTCCGAGCTTCAGCACGAGCTCTTTTGAGCGCCACTAAATTATCTGTGGTCGGATATCGACGGAATTTGCTCCAAGCCTTTTTCTGGGTCTTATGAGCTTCCTGGCAAAGAGCGTTCCACCAGGGTTTAGGATATTTAATCTTAACTCTTGTGGTTCTTGGTATAGCAATTTTTGCTGCATTTAAAATAATGTCGGTTACTCGACTTACTGCTGCATCTATGTCAGGATTATTCACTACTTCCGATGTTATTTCTGCCAACTGGGTAAATGCTGCCCAATCAGCTCGATCAAGGCGATAACGGACTTGCTGCTGCTCATTATAGCTGCAGCGTCCAGTGAAGGTTAACTTGATCGGGAAGTGGCCGCTGGTGTAGAGACCACCTTCCACTTCGAAATCCCAGCTAGGCAGAAGCGAAGGTGAACATATTGACAAATCGATGGCATGGTACGTTTGCGTAGGTAGATGGAAATATGTATTTTCACCGTTGTTAAGGATGCATAGATCGTTGTCACTAATAAAATTTTCTATCATTAATCCTCTGCTGTTTGTGTCTGGACTCCCCCAGAGAGGATTGTGGCCATTGAAATCCCCCAAGATGACAAATGGGGGTGGGAGTTGATCGATCAATATCTGCAATTCCACGCTTCTCAAATCATAAGAAGGTGGAATATACACTGAACAGACAGTGACTAGCGAGTGAAGGTGAACACGCGCAGCAACTGCCTGGAGGGACGTGTTGATGTTGAGCTGGCTAGATGCGTAATCAGTGGAGATTAGCATCGCCACTCCTCCACAACGACGGTCTCCTGTCAAGCAGTCCTTGCGGTACATTTCAAAACCTTTCAACCTCGGTCTATCAGTAGGTGACAAGAATGTCTCTTGCAGACAGAAAATGGCCGGTTGGTGAATTTCGACAAGATCTTTGACGTCCGTGACATTATGCGAGTAACTCTGACAATTCCAAGAAATAATGCTCAGGGCCATGATGGAAAAAGAAGAGAAAAAAGGCCAAAGAAAAGAGAAGCAGCTCATTTAGTGGGGACGTCCGTCCATCCTTCATCTTCGGATGGCGGAAGCTCTTCAAATTCAACATCATCAATCTCCCCATGAGAGGGGGCAAGTTCCTCGTGAAGAGATTTCGTCAGTTTATTTTTCTTGCCTGAATACAAGAAGTCCTCTTTTTTAAATTGAAAAAATTGAGGGGGCCTTTGTTTAGAGGGAACCCCCATTTTAGCGCGCATTTGTATAAGTTTTTTTTTCGCTGCAGTTTGTTTCGCTTTTTTCTGACTTGTAGTGTTTGCAGTTTGAGTTTTATCAGTTTTAGTTTCAACATTTTGTGCTTGTGTGTTTTCATCTGTTTTCTTTGAAGAGGTATTAGAGCTAATATGTTGTTTACTTGGTGACTTGATTGTGTTGACTGGTTTAGATTTGGTTACCGTTTCAGTTTGGCTAACTGTTTGCGTGCTAGCAGATTTTAACACTTTTTTAACTGAAGCAGCATATGAAAGTCCCACAGTAGGTGTCCGGGATTCGACTATTTTTCGAGCATCGGGGTATGATATCTTTTGAGTAGTTTTAATGAGCTGTATTTCTTTTTCTGAGATCCACTTGGGGCATTTTCTAGAGTATGAGGGATGATCTGCATTACAATTGACACATTTGAAGTTTTTTTGACATTCGTTACTGTCATGGCCGGGTTCCGCACATCTGGCGCAAGTGCTGGTTCCACGGCACGATATATTTGAATGCCCAAAACGCTGACATTTAAAGCAGCGAAGTGGGTTTGGGATATATGGTCTTACCGGACAAGATAGATAACCTGCTTTGACGCGTGCAGGGAGATCGGGAGTATTGAAAGTTAAAATTAAATGTTTAGTGTTGACCATTTTGCCGTCCCGCTTGATTGTGATTCTTTTTACTGCGCTGACTTTTTGATCTTTCATTTCATCTAGGATCTCATTCTCAGGTGTAAAGAAAAGGTCTGGTTCGGAAATAATCCCTCGGGAGAAATTTAAAGTTGAATGTTCTGATACTGTAACTAAATATGGGCCGAGTTGGTTTGTGAACTGTAATGTTTTGCTTTGTTTAGGATCTTTGATTTCCAGAAGAAGTTCACCATTACGCATCTTTTTGACGGATTTAAACTCCCCAATTAAATGAATTAGAGCTTTATTAATTTTGAAAGGAGATACTGCTGTAAAATTTGATTCGTTGCGCTTGATAATAAAAACTTTGGATTGCTCGACAACACATTCTGACGCTCCCCACTAGGGGGAGAAAGGTTTTTTTCTTTGGTATCCATAAACGGACCGGAGAACTGGGGGGAAAAAACGGGGTCGAGCCCCTGCGTAGCCCCCCTACACAGGGGTAAGGCTGCATACGACAGGGTTCGCCAGCTAGCCCTGAAGCCTCCCGTAAGAGATACCGCTTGGCCCCGGTACCACGCAGCCATCGGCACGGTTGACACACCTTGGCTTGGGTTTTTGTTCCGAAATTTGGTAAGTGTGATGAGAGAAGGAAGGAGAAACAAATCCCTTCCCGCCGATATTCTGTTTGAGCAACTGGGGGTCACGACTCCGCCCAAGAGCTCGCCCCGAACTCACCACACCGCAAGCCCCCCCACCACGACAAGGTAAACGGACAACGGGGGGGCCCCCCCATCTCTGGGGTAATTCCTGGTCACTAATTAACGACAATTACTCAAGTTCATTATGTATTGTTGATAGCATGAATATTTTATTCGATGGACATCCCAATGTGCTTCCTCCATACCAAAATTTGTAACTCTAACTTAGATAGATTTTGTGATAATTGGATGTTAGTTCTTTTTGACCAGGAATTACCCCAGGTGACCCTATTCACTGTTTGCCCCTGCTCTGCTGCTACGGTCTTGGCAACTTCTCTTTTTCCTGTGGGAGCTACATGCAAAGGGAGCTTGTTTGGAACAGTTTGTACCCCAGTTTCGTCCATATTGTATATCTGGTTGGGAGTAAACTTATACTGTCTCAGGCAATATGCCAAATTGTCAAAATATCGCTCAAGTTGATTTCAGTTGAATCCCATGGCTCTGGCAATGCTGGTTTATCGAGGAATTCTAAGGGACAATCGGTTCCTCTTCATAAATTCTCTCGTGAAATTCCTCCCTGCAAGTTTGGATTCCCTGGGAAATTGATTAGGTATGCCATTCTCCTCTGCATAGTTAAAAAGAAGGAATCGTAGAGATTTCAGGGTCAGGCCAAAGAAACGCTGATCGAGATCTACACAATGGCCAAACAAATCCTTCTCTTGTGCTGCTGTAAAGGTATTCCGAAATCTTCCAAGCTTTTCAGTACGTCCTTTCTTTAACCTATTCCTTAGTGTGGTCTCGTTGAAACTAATTTCTTTGGTAGTTTTGCGATAGGAATATCCAGCTGCGATCAATCGCCGTGCCTCATCAAGCACTTCCTCTGTCAGAGGCTTATATTCTGTTTTTCGCTTGTAATTCCTGAAACAAAATATTAGCAATTTCAATTTTATGGCTTTTGAATGCAACCTGTTTAACCTTCCAGCGGGCGCGACTTCTATACTAACGCCAAAGATCGCGCGTATTTCTGAGATACGCTATTGTAAAATATAAGTTTTCAAAACCAAAAATATGAAAAATATTTTCAAATAGACAAATCATAAAATGTACAATTTAGTTAAAAGAATTGTAATTTAAATCTTATGAAAAAAAAGTCAATATAAAACATAAAGACAATATAAAGAGAATTGAAGACTTACCAAAATAATTTCTAACTGAAATAAGTGAAACAGGCAATATTTTAACCGAACATTTATATTATTAATCAAAGATGAAAAATACACTGATATTTACATTTAAAAACAATAAAAAATCAATTTCATGATCATTTTAGTGCATCACTGCACTAAAATGAGGAGAGTTAACAGAAACTTACTTAAACGGTCGCGCGTATTTCTGAAATACAATTCAGATCTGCAGAGCCCTATTAACGTGTCGATATCCAGCAGGTGACTGAAAATAGGTTACACATGGGGGAAAGAATAGCCAAGGTCATGCGCTGATAGCGCCCTCTCCCTTAAAGATACATAGCTAAATTCATCTGCAGTATATCTCACACATACGCGCGCCCTGCTGGAAGGTTAATAGTTGAGGATAAATATTTCATAGTTGGACTTAAAATGGAAAGAAAAATGCGAAAATATTATCCAGTGCTAACTGGAGCAAAGCCCTGCACTCGAGGGTTGCAGGGACTTGCCCCAAATGACCTGCAGGGATTTGCCCCGTTTGAAGTACGGGAAATGGTGGATTGGTAGGGCTAGTTGACAAGAAGAAAAATCAAAATCAATCCACAGCATCAAGGGTTAGTCACAGTGCTATTCATCGATAATTAATTGATACGTTTGGTAAAACCCTATCTCACATAACATTGAACTGAAGTATGAAGTAAATTACATCAAAACCATGAAAAACGAACTCACCTCATTTTCTCCTCACGTTGCCTTCTCAGACGCTACAGCTTTTATCGGTGGACACCTGTTGCGATTCCTCAACTGCACCCTGGCGGCCGGTTCTCAAATCTAAGGCAGTCTATTCAAAAAGTCGATGCAGGTCTTTGCCCCCACCTACCCTACCTGGATTTTTCTTTAAATATTTGGCTATGTGGTTGCAGTACTTGGAAGAGCCAAAACTTTATGTGCTCTTAAATATTCATATAATTTTCTGCTCTTGATTCTCATGAGAATGCATTCATAAATCCAAAGAAGTGTGTATCTCATGCCTTTTGGATCTTATAATTTCGCAGCTTTGAGGCAAGCAAGCACAGATTCTTTCTGAACATCAGGTCTTTTATTGCATTCTCAATGCCTTTCGCTACAGTAGCGGCACACTTTTTCTGCATTAGTTTGACCCTTGTTTTCAAACTTTTGACCTGAATTAATGATAAAATAAATTACATGAAAAGGTATTAAATATTCACAAAATATTACAACTGTATTGAACTAAATTTTAAACTAAATTTAGTTGGTAAAACCATTTTATATAAAGCTCAATATCATTACTTTGCTTGTTAAGCAGCAATTTTTTTTCTTCAAGTTCCACCTTAGCCGTGTCAAATTCTTATGAACGAGAAACTTGGATTCGTATCTACGTGTATCATAATTCCTTTTTTTTTTGGAACAACATTTACTGCAAAGCTGCTGAGGTGTCCTGGCACTTTCATAAACTAGACAGGAGTCTTGTATTCTGAAATAATAACACAATGTAACAAGTTTCAACTCTCTATCATAGTAAAAGTTCTTACTTAAGAAGTTTAAAGTGTTTACTTTTCAGAATATCCTGGACAGAGGTTGTAGTTGTCTACTTTCTGTAAGCAAGTAGTTCTTTCGAGCAAAGCAGATACATTCGCAGGGCATTCAATAGTAGTATCATCACATATTTCTTTTTCTTTCAGAAATACCTTTAGATAATTTTGAAATACGGGGTTATTCTAAATGATGGACCCCTTTTTAAAAATTCATATTTATTAAAGTACAAATCCGAAATGAACAATCTTTATTGCAATGGAAGATGAAATTTCAAATTTTTTTTTAGTGCAAAATTTTTTTCTGAAGCTGCAAAAAGAGGGCGCACCAGTAGAGTTTGCACCGGATTAGATTATAATTTGATTTACTGGCGCAGCTGAAGAAAATGGCGAACGTAGACCAAAAGGTTTTCTGCGTTCTTCAGTTAGTAAAAACTGCGTCACAAATTTTAGTGCAGCGGGTATTTCGAGCCAAATTTGGAATTAAAGCCCCAACTAAAAAAAGCATAAGCCGTTGGTTTAAGCAGTTTCAAAAGACTGGTAGTGTTTGTAAAAGGAAAAGCAGAGGAAGACAGCCTGTGTCACAAGAAGAAGTCATGTTTGCCGTACAGCACGCGGTGGACACATTGAACATTTATGATTATATATGAAAAAAAAATTCAAATCTCCTCTTTCCTTTGATATAAAGAATGTTAATTTTCGTTGAAAACTTTAATAAATATGAATTTTTAAAAAGGGGTCCATCATTTATAATAACCCTGTATAATGAGGTTAATAAGTAAACAGTTAAAATTGAAGATGGAGCTTAACAAATAAAACTTACTTTAACGTTTAGAGCCTCGTCGATGATCACTCTGCGTTCCAAGCAGAAAGTTAGTTCATTTTCTACCCATTTGGCACAAATCATCACATTTACATGCACTGTTATGCCGTAAAATACATTTGGAATGACTATTTCTGTTGCTGTATTCACAAGTTCATAAAAGTTTTTCTTTGATTCAGCTACTGTTTGGTTGTCGTCTTCAACCACAGGATCATTAGTTATCAATGCGGCTCAATGCTTTTCTTTTATGCACAATTTTTGTCAGATATTTTGGTAAATTCGGAAAAATTGTGGGTCTAGCTGATTCTTTTATCCTACATCTATCTCTCTTCATTCTGTGAATAGTACTATCAGCCAGTAAAGTTTCAAAAAACTCTTCAATAGAATCTGCATCAAAATGTAATTCACACACACTATTCTGTATGTTCAACATTTTACCGCCCGAGGCACAGCCTTCCGCCATAATGCAAGTTGTGCAGCATTCTGAAATTGTCATTAAAGACTGAGTAAAGAATTAGTGATACAAATATAATCAAGTTTAATTCTATATGGAATTAACCCCCCCCCCCCGTTGTCCGTTTACCTTGTCGTGGTGGGGGGGGGGGCTTAGGTGTGGTGTGTTCGGGGCGAGCTCTTGGCGGAGTAGTGACCCCCAGTTGCTCAAACCGAAGTTCGGCGGGTAGGGTTTTTTCTCCTTCCTTCCCTCATCACACTTACCAAATTTCGGAACAAACCCAAGCCAAGGTGTGTCAACCGTGCCGATGGCTGCGTGGTACCGGGGCCAAGCGGTATCTCATACGGGAGGCTTCAGGGCTAGCTGGCGAACCCTGTCGTATGCAGCCTTACCCCTGTGTAGGGGGGCTACGCAGGGGCTCGACCCCACTTTTCCCCCCAGTTCTCCGGTCCGCTAATGGATACTGAAAATAAAAACCCTCCTCCCCCTCGAGGGGAGCGTCAGAATGTCTCGTTAAATAATCCGAAGTTCTTTTTAATTAAGCGTAATGATCCAACTTTAAATCTTTCTAAAGTGTCTCCTTTTATCATCAATAAAGCGCTTGTGCATCAGATAGGTGAATTTGAATCCGTAAAAAAATTACGCAGTGGCGATCTTCTTGAAATTAAAAATCAAAATCAAGTCAAATCTTTAATGGCCATGAAACAAATAGGTTCGTATTTAATCACCATTTCTGAACATGCCACTTTAAACTTTTCTCGGGGAATCATTTCGGAACCCGATCTTCTCTATACTCAGGAGATGGAGATCCTAGAGGAGATGAAAAACCAGCACGTAAGTGGAGTGAGAATTACCATCAGACGTAATGGAGAAATATTACCGACTAAACATATCTTGACGTTTAGTACTCCTAACCTCCCTTCACGTGTCAAGGCTGGCTACTTCTCTTGCCCAGTTCGACCATACATTCCAAATCCTCTTCGTTGCTTTAAATGCCAGCGTTTCGGTCATTCCAAGCTTCATGCCGTGGAACAACTGCTTGTGCCAGAAGTTCTGAGCCCGGCCACGATAGCAATGAATGTACGAAGGAATTTAAATGTGTCAACTGCAAGGGAGACCATCCCTCTTACTCAAGAAATGCTCTAAATGGATCCTTGAGAAAGAAATTTAAGTCATAAAAACGACCCAAAACGTATCTTATCCTGAGGCACGAAAAATTGTTGAAGCCCGTACCCCTACAACTGAATTATCTTATGCTGCAGCAATTAAAAAGGTATTTAAAAATTCCAGCACACAAACAGAGGCACAAACCCAAATTAATTCTGTTCAAACTAACAAACCCAAAACTACACATAACCAATCCAATAGTGCAAAAACTTCTCCGAAAAAACTAAATGAAAATAAAGAAACGCAAATGGTAAATATAAATCCTGCTGAATCACTTTTTTCAATTGTACCAAAGACGTATAATTTTCTTTTTTTCAGTGCATTTTTTCGAATTTTATAAGTGCGTGCTAAAATTGGAGCTACCTCTAAACAGAGGCCTCCTAAATATTTTGGTTTTAAAAAAGAGGACTTCTTGCTTCCCAACAAGCAAGTAAAAATCACCAAATCACTTCATCACTCCATTCATGACGAAGTAGAGGACGTCGAATTTAAAGAAATTCCGTCATCCGAAGATGAAGGATGTACGGACGTTCAAGCCAAATGAGGCGTCCTTCTTTCTTTTGGCCGTTTTTCCTCCTTTTTCTCTCCATGGCCCTGAACATTTTATCTTGGAATTGTCAGAGTTACTCGCATAATGTCACGGACGTCAAAGATCTTGTCGAAACACACCAACCGGCCATTTTTTGTCTGCAAGAAACATTCTTGTCGCCTGTTGATAGACCGAGGTTGAAAGGTTTTGATATACACCGCAAGGACTGCTTGTCAGGTGACCGTCGTTGTGGATGAGTGGCGATGCTAATCTCCACTGATTACGCATCTAGCCAGCTCAACATCAACACGTCCCTTCAGGCAGTAGGTGCGCGTGTTCACCTTCACTCGCTCATCACAGTTTGCTCTGTGTATATTCCACCTTCTTACGATTTGAGAAGCGTGGAATTGCAGACATTGATAGATCAACTTCCACCCCCATTTATCATCTTGGGGGATTTCAATGGCCACAATCCTCTCTGGGGGAGTCCAGACACAAACAGCAGAGGATTGATAATAGAAAATTTTATTGGTGACAACGATCTATGCATCCTTAACAACGGTGAAAATACATATTTCCATCTTCCAACGCAGACTTATCATGCCATCGATTTGTCAATATGCTCACCTTCGCTTCTGCCACACTGGGATTTCGAGGTGGAAGGTGGTCTCTACACCAGTGGCCACTTCCCGATCAAGTTAACTTTTTCCGGACGCTGCAGCTACAATGAGCAGCAGCAAGTCCGTTATCACCTTGATCGAGCTGATTGGGCAGCATTCACCCAGTTGGCAGAAATAACATCGGAAGATGTGAACGAAACTGACATTGATGTAGCTGTAAGCCGAGTAACAGACATTATCCTAAATGTAGCGAACATTGCTATTCCAAGAACCACTAAGGGCAGGATCAAATTTCCTAAGCCTTGGTGGAACTCTTATTGTCAGGAAGCCTATAGGAAACAGAGAAAAGCCTGGAACACATTTCGTCGATATCCAACCACGCAACATCTTGTGGCACTCAAACGAGCTCGTGCTGAAGCTCGGAGGACTCGGCGAAAAAGCCAGCGGGACTCATGGCGTACATATGTCAGCACAATTACGACGTCCACTCCATCTAAAACCGTATGGAACAAAATTAAGAAAATCGCTAGTAATTATAAAACAAGCTGTGCTCCTATTCTGGAGAAAAATGGACAACTGCTATCCGATTTTAAAGAAGTGGCTTACTGCTTGGGGACACATTTAGCAGAAGTCTCTAGGGCAGATAGTTACACCCAAAAATTTCTTGCTTTAAAAACGCTTAAAGAGCGAAAAGCACTTAATTTTAACTCAATTTCTTTTAAAAAATACAACACAAATTTTACTTTTACAGAATTAAATAGTGTCTTACAAAAAGCCAAAAACACTACACCAGGTCTAGATGATATCCATAATATGATGTTAAAAAAATTAAGCATATCCTCTTTAAATAATATCTTGTATCTTTTTAATAGGATTTGGTCTGAAAACTGTTTTCCAAAACTCTGGACACAAGCAATTGTCGTGCCTATTCTTAAACCCAACAAAAATCGCAATCAACCCGAAAGTTACAGACCAATTGCTCTAACGAGTTGTTTTTGTAAATTGATGGAGCGAATGGTCAACACCAGACTGATGTACACTCTGGAGGTGAACCATCTGCTAGCTTCACATCAAAGCGGATTCAGACGCGGTAGATGCACCATTGACAATCTAATGCTACTAGAAACATCAATCCGAGAAGCATTCCTAAAACGTAAACATCTTGTGAGCGTATTTTTTGACATGGAAACAGCATATGACCGTACCTGGAGACATGGGATACTCAAAACCATACATGAGTATGGGTTTCGTGGGTTTTATCTCCAATTTCCTTAAACATAGAACTTTTCGCATACGTGTCAAGTCTGTTCTGTCTGATACCTTCATCCAAGAAGAAGGTGTGCCCCAGGGAAGTGTGCTGAGCGTAACTCTTTTTCTAATAGCAATCAATAACTTACTCGAGCAACTTCCTCCTGCTGTGAAGGGTACTATGTTCGTTGATGATTTTCAAATCTCTTTCTCGTCAACAAACATGAGTACCATTGAAAGACAGCTTCAAATAGCTATTAATAAAGTTTCTCAATGGGCAGAGGAAAATGGCTTTTCGTTCTCAGCTCAAAAAACCTTCTGTATCCATTTCTGCCGTAGAAGAGGTCTTCACCCCGATCTAAATCTTCTCATAAATAATCAACCGATATCTGTAAAAGAAGAAGAAAAATTTCTCGGGATCACCCTGGATAATAAACTTAAATTTATTCAACATTTGCTAGATTTAAAAAAGAAAAGTACTTTAAAATCAAATATACTTCGAGTCTTGGCTAACACTTCTTGGGGTGCTGACACAGATTCTATGTTAAGAATTTACCGGGCTCTAATACGCTCCAAACTTGATTACGGGTGCCAAATTTATGGCTCAGCCGCTAAAAGCTATCTTAAAACTCTGGACACTGTACATCACCAGGCATTACGTATATCTACAGGTGCTTTTCGAACATCACCTATCAATAGCCTATATGTAATAGCTCACGAACCTTCACTTCACAATAGAAGACTTAAACTTTCTTTAAATTTTTATTTCAAAATCAAACAGAATATAAACCATCCCTTGCATTTATATATTTTCCATCCGTCAAGTACAGACTTGTTTTTACGTCGTCCATCGGTCACCCCTACATTTGGGATCCGAATGCGACAAGCGCTTAATGACCTACAAATTACAGATTTTGATACGTACAGCACAACAAAACTAATTGAATCACATAATGAAACCAACTTTTCAGTTCTTAATGATTTTAGTACATTTCAAAAAGACACAAGACCTGATTCAGTCTATCTACAAATCTACAATGATGTGAAGCAAAAATATTCCTTATATAATGAAATTTTTACCGACGGATCGAAAACAGATGATCACTTCGGCTGCGCAGCAATAATAGCTGGTGAAACTATCTCACTAAAATTAAATAAAACTTGTTCTGTTTTCACTTCAGAAATAAAAGCAATAGCCACATCTTTAAAAACAATATCTGAGTCAAATTATAAAAAATGGATATTATACACAGACTCGAAGAGCTCAATAGACGCTCTCATTAACTGCAACAGCAATAGCCACCCACTAGTTTCTCAATCTTTCCATCTATACAACAGTCTTGCTCAAAACAATTTCGAAATTATTTTTTGTTGGATACCTGGTCATGTAGGCATTACTGAAAATGAGGCAGCCGATACGGCTGCCAAGGCGGCAAGTTCCTATGCTGAATATCTCGTACCGTATAAAGATATTAAAAATAACATTACAGACTGCCTCAACATCTATTGGCAGCGTGACTGGGATGGAGAAACGCAAAATAAGTTGCACTCCATCCAGCCACTGACCAAAGGTTTTAAATCCTTAAGGTCTAAAAGAAGGGACCAAGTCATACTATCTCGGCTTCGCATTGGTCACACGAGATTTACACATAAGGGCAATTCCACGTGACTCACGTTACAATTTGACGTGATTTTACAAAAGTTAATGTTATATATATTAAAGAAATACCATGCCTGATTTAAATAAAAATGTTGACAGTCATCTGGTATGCAGTGAGAACCTGTGGATGTCAGCATTTTAAATTTCAACAGAAATAGATGGTGTTTCAACCTGAATTTAACATCGTGACTCACGTTACAAAAAAAAAAGGAACTCAAGTTTTTTGGATAATTAAAAACCTAAGATTCCTGCTCTTTCAGAATAATAAAATTTAAAAACTGCTTTTCATGGCACGAAATATGTTTCTAAGTTATGATATATACGACAGTAAAGTTCATTCTGCAGTCACAAATTAAGTTATTCAGTATTTTGAGTGTGACTCACGTTACATAGTTTCGTGACTCACGTTACATCTCCGTTTTAGTCCTTTACTTTACATCTTATTTTGAAAATTTTGTGTAGAGATTTCACCTAAATTCAATTAAAATTAATGCTTAATGGCTTGTTTTCTTTAATTGATCAGTTTTAAATGCAATAAAACCTCTCCGAGCGGTCACTTTTACAAAGCGGCCACCCCTCTTAACGGCCAATTTTTCGCAGCACAAATTTTTTGTCCCATAGAATTAGGGTTAAAATTCTCCCTAGCAGCTGCCATTTAACCCCTCTGAACGGTCACAGAGTGGATTCATCAATTCAATTTTCCAAAACATATGTTTGTCTTTTTTTATACTACTTCCCATATTTTCTCTGTGGCTGAATTATACTGATTTCAAATTCTCAATTCATACATCTAGAAACTTTTACAGGATACTACACACTATTACATTTCATATGATACCAATCATAGCATTTAATGTTGCATAATGGCTGTAAAATTAGTTGACTGCTGTCAGAAGTAGGCTCTTCAAAGTTCTTACTTTTCTCATCCACTACTGATGAATAATTAAATTTTAAGCATCTCAAATAAGAGCAAGTGAGATATTGACTGTGCTTTTTAAAATTTATCTTATGTTCCAATTTTATATGTATATATTTTTTCTCTCTCGCTCAAGCTAATTTTTTAAATCATTTTTGTTTAGATTTTCTTGGGATAAATAATTTTTTCAGCATGAGTTCGGTGGACATTGAAATCTTCTTTTCAAATGTATATTACATTTACGGATGAGTATTGAGTAACTCACTTATGACTACAGTTTAACTGTGAGGTGAATTAACGGAATTTCTCCTTGTTTTGGCGAGTCTTCCTTAGTGTATTTACATATTTGTATACTTGTTAAAGCGATATTTAAGAAGTTTGAATTTAGCCAACATTTCCTTTGAAAGTTTCATATGTTTATTTTTCAGCTTATATTGAATTGCTAGAGACAATATCCTTAGCTTTTCGACTTTTCTCGTTAGACATTCTTTCATCCGAAGACAATGTTTCTGTTTACATGCAGTGTACTTCCCTTCTTGCTTCAATTTTTCTCGGCACCTTTTCTGTCATTCTGCGGTTACTCGCTAAATATTTTAAAAAATTCTTTTACTGGAATGAAAAACCTTTTTTAGATACGGAAGAAAAATATGTGCATGCATAAACACATGCTACACATTGGAAAGCTGAGGGCCAAAACAGGAACCCAGTGCAGTAATTGAAAGATTATAAAACACTACAAGAATTAAAATTACGCTATTTATATTTAATTTCATCAGTATTATTAATTATATATAGATGTGTACAAGTGCTAACCCTCCCTTTAGACCCAAAAATACCATTAGGGCCCATTAAATACTTTTAAGAAGTTAATATTAGCTTGTATTAGCTGTAACTCACTTTTCGCGTGACTCACGTTACAAAATAAACATCCTTATTTTTTGAATAAAAAAGCAAAAAACTCTAAATTGGTCGATAATTTCTTTTTTGTAATATACATGAGTAGGAGAAACAGGGAAAAAAAAATTCATTTATAAGCTATAAAATTTGGAAATATAAAAAAAATTAAGTTTTCGTGACTCACGTTACACAAATTTTAATGGTTTAAAAACTACTTAAAAAAAATATTTTAAGAATAAATTTCAAAATGTACTATTAATAATTGTTTTCTTATCGAATAAATCTGCCAGGAAAAAATGCAATTAAATTGTGGAAACAGGCTAAACCAATAAAATATGCTCGTTTAAAATTGTGTCTAGCAGAGAGAGACTTTTACAAGATTGTGAGCTCATATAACAAGATCTCTTACAGATAGAAAATGATTCATCTGAAGTTACCTTATTCTAATTTGTAAACTTCAATCAATATAGAGAACGTACAAATAAAAAATTAAAACAATTTTTCAACATTTTTTTTAACCCCGAGTTCCCATGTTGCCTGGAATTGCCCATAAACATCTTCTTTGCCACGAGCCTACACCTACATGTCTTAAACGTAATGTAAACCAGACAGTGTTCCACATTTTATGTAACTGTCCAAATTTTAATCGTATACGTTTTAAACATTTTAATAATTTTTATCCATCTTTGACCGAATTACTTGGGGATACACCCCATCCTAATTTGTTTCCCTTTTTAAATGAAATTGGTTTTATATCTCTAATTTAGTGGTTTTATCTTTGTCTTGAGTGTTTTGTTATGTATCTGATTTTACTAAAAATTGTCAGTCCTTTCTTTCGCTTGTTTAGTTTGGATTTTAAACATCATCTATGCATGTTTTAAAATTTTATATGCTTTATGGGTTGTCATCGTTTGGCGCAGTATAGCTTATAAAGGCTCTTGTGCCAGAAAACCCAAAACAACCAACCAACTATATGGAACTAAACATGAGTTTACTTTCAACCAGGCCCAAATCAGAAAGAGCAAGCAGTGTCTATCTTGTAACTTTTTATCATAGTCTTACGCATTTTGAGAACATTGTTAGTTGCAGATTGAGTATTTTGTCAAAGTTCAACAGTTTGTAGCTGGGTCATTCCATGTGAAATGAGCAAATCGGCTGTGGCTCGCGTCACAGATTTCAATGAAAATTTTTATTACGACAAATCATGCATATTTATGAGGATGTGCAAAGTATGAAAGTTTAAAAAGTGTTCGTTGCTATTGACATCAGAAATTAAGGTTTACGCTAAACCTAAATTTTCAGAGTTTACGACAGCATGTTTGTGACTCAATAACTACGTAAGTTATAAACATACATTTAAAAAACAAATATTTTCACATTCTCTGAAAAAATCTCTATCAGGAAAGATGAAAGTTAAATCTATTTGGAGCTTTCATTAAGCCTGAGATATTAACAAAAATTGAAATCCGTTCACTATTCTTCATATTTCAAACTACTTTGCTAGCTCTTTGAATTAAAAAAATGGAGAAACAAGAAATACAGAGCTTTTTAATGATGAAATCATACTTTAAAAAATTGAAATTATCGAATTTTTCATTTTTCCACTTTTCAGATGCTAGTTTGAACAAAAGGGGACAGCCCCCAATTTGCTTCTTTTTTTACGGAGCATGTTAAAGTGTCTTTTATGAAATATCACATTTTCATTAGTGCCTTTCAGCATATATTTTTCATTAGAATAACTTGAACTGCAGACAGAATATGGCCGGTTGGTGTGTTTCTACAAGATCTTTGACATCTGTGACATTATGCGAGTAACTCTGACAATTCAAAAAAAAAAAAAAAAAAATGCTCAGGACCATGGTGAGAAAAAGGAGGAAAAACAGCCAAAAGAAAACAAAGCTCATTAGGCAGAGGGATCCAACCACCCTCCATCGTCGGACGGCGGAAGTTCTTCAAACTCTGTCTTTAACTTCCTTGTGAGGGGAAACAATTTCCTCAAGAAAAGATTTCGTAAGTTTTATTTGCTTGCTAGTGCGCAAGAAGTCTTTTTTTTAAAACCAAAAAATTTTGGAGGCCTCTGTTTTGAGGAAACCCCAATTTTAGCTCGTGATTGTATCATTCTCTTTTTATCAGCTACTTTTTTAAAATTTTGCGTATTTTTGTTGATGTTTACTACAGTATTAGGTGCGTTCACGATAGGTTTTTCTATTTGTGGTTTACTGTTGGTAGTTTTATTTTGCGAAGAATTTGAACTGTTAGTTTGAACATTTCGTTTAGGTGAGATAACTGGCTGAATAGTGTTTATTTGAGTATCCGTTTGGGTGCTTGAAGTTTTAAGAACCTTTTTAACGGCAGCAGCATAAGAAATTCCTGCGGTAGGTATACGGGTATCGACTATTTTCCTTGCTTCCGGATATGATATTTTTTGGGTCGTTTTTATAACCTATATTTCTTTTTCTAGTAACCATTTGGAGCATTTTCTCGAATAAGAAGGATGATCTCCCTTGCAGTTGACACATTTAAAGTCTTTCGTGCACTGTACACTATCATGGCCAGGTTCGGCACATCTGGCACATGTGCACATGTGATTTCGTGTCGGTACCACGACACGAAATCTTAGAATGTCCAAATCGCTGGTACTTAAAGCACCTGCGCGGGTTTGGAATAAACGGTCTTACTGGACAAGAGAGATAAACAGCTGTAACGTGCGCTGGGAGCACGGGCGTACTAAACGTCAGAATGACATGTTTAGTAGGCGCCATCTCGCCATTTCGTTTGATGGTAATTCTCTCATCCCGGTTACGAGTTAATCTTCCAGATTATCTAATATCTCCTTCTCTGAAGTGTAGAGAAGGTCAGGTTCTGATATTATTCCCCTTGAAAAGTTTAGTGTTGAGTGGGGTGTTACTGAACATAAGTATGACCCTATTTGCTTAAGATATAATATTGCTTTGACTTGTCTGGAATTTTTAATTTCTATAAGTAATTCGCCATTTATTAATTTTTCAAGGGATTCGAATTCTCCTATATGGTACAACAGTGCTTTATTTATTATGAAAGGTGATACCTGCGTAAAATTTAAGTTTTCATTTTGTTTGATAATAAAAAACTTGGCTGTATTCGAAGAAACATCAATCTGACGCTCCCCACAAGGGGGAGAAAGGTTTTTATCTTTATAATCCGTAAGTGGACCGGAGAACTGGGGGGGGGGGGGGAATGGGGTCGAGCCCCTGCGTAGCCCCCCTACACAGGAGTAAGGCTGCATACGACAGGGTTCGCCAGCTAGCCCTGAAGTCGACCGTTTGAGGCACCGCTTGTCCCCGGTACCATGCAGCCATCGGCACGGTCGCTGAACCTTGGCTTGGGCTTTGTTCCGAAATTTGGTAAGTGTGCTGAGGGAAGGAGGGAGAAAAAAATCTCTACCCGCCGAACTTCGGTTTGAGCAACTGGGGGTCACTGCTCCGCCCAAGAACTCGCTCCGAACACACCACACCGCAAGCCCCCCCCCCCCCCCACCACAGCAAGGTAAACGGACAACGGGGGGGGGGGGAATCATCTATGTAATGACAAACGTGTGTATAATTTTGTAGCCAAATATTTCAATGCTCACCCAAATTTCTACCAATAAAGATATTTAAAGAGAATAATTTTGGTCAATACTTTATTTAGAATGGATTTTCCAAAGCTACAACACAGTTTCACAATGATTGCGTCGGGTCCAAAGGGGTGTAGAAAAAGTTTTTTTTTTCCAACGTTTTAAAATTTCGACGTGAAATGTTTTCTGTAGAACTCAAAACTTTTTTCATAAAGGAAAAGAAATGTGTGAGATAACTTTAAATGTCCATTACATTATATTATTCAAAAATAGAGGTGATATGAGTCAAATCACACATTTAAGAAAACAAATATTTCTCAGCCATTTAAATTTTTTTCAAGAAGCTTATGAAGATGCTAAAAAAAAAAAGTTTTCCTATTTGCTGATTGATCTTAAAAATGATACGCCTGAAGAGTTGCGTCTACGAACAGACATTCTACCCAATCAAACACAATATGTTTACCAAAGGAAGTTTGTATAAAAAGAGATGCTATAAGTTCAAGGATCCATTTGTAAAAATGACAGTCACGCAGCATCAATTGAAAGAGCTACATCTCATTTAAATCTGTCCTTTAAAATTACAGAAAGAATTATTAAAAAAATTAATATTCAATGCATAAGAGCAATTTGTGAGTGTTGTCACAATACTTTAAAAGGGAATATACCTTTGTCGAAGCGTCAAAAGAAAAGATTTGCCAAGCATAAGACTAGCATACGTAGTTTAGCGATTCGAAAGTTATCACTTTCAAAGAAACGTAAACTATTTGTACAAAACGGCGGTTTTTTGAATATCCTGATCCCCGCTGCATTAACAGTACTATCATCACTCATCAATGGAATTTAGTAAAAAATTTGCTCTTATACCCTCAGAAATGGTAACAAAACATGCTGTTACTAATAAGCAACTGAGTGAATTGGACAAAGCAATGATAGAGATTTTAAACAGTTCGTTGGATAATTATGAGAAGAGTTCAAGATATAATAAAATTTTGCAAAAGAAATCACATTTAAGTGACTTTAACACAGGTATGGAAAAGGCAAAGGAAATGGAAGAAAAAATGAATGATTCGGTAGGAATGGAAGAAAAAAACGACCAACAGAAAATATTTAAGGAAAACATTCAAGATAATGGTTATGAATCTATTATTATAAATATTGTTCAGAAAAACTTTCAAAAGGCGGTGAAGAATCTGCAACAAATTTTGAGAAAACATTCAGATATTCTGGCATGGAAAGATAAAGGAGAAGTGATTTATCACAAAGAAAAAATCTCAAATTCCAACATTGCGAAATTTGATTTTTAGCAACAGGGAGAAGATACATTTTTAAAAGCATTGAATGAAATGAATGTTCCGAAACATTTTGTGAAAAATAGATATATGGGCGATTCTCTGTAAACTGGTAATTGGTTGTCCGGACTGAGTATTTTAAAAATAATAAAGTGTAATAAAATAATTATCGCTCTTAATACAAGTAAAGTATTAATACTTTGTGGCCCAATTGTATTTGGAGTGATAACAATTTAATTTTTTTTTCTAGAAATTGTCTAAGCGCCAAAAACACAGTCCCCTGGCTGTCCCAATCAGGGTTGCCAGACGTCCCGGATTTCAAGGGACAGTCCCGTTTTTTGAAATATTGTCCCGCGTCCCGGGGAACCTTGATACGGGACGGCTGAAGTCCCGTATTCTGGCTAGAAGCAGCATTTTACAAAACGAAACATTATTTTCAGAAAAAAATGAAGTAAAACAAAAAATGAAATAGAGTGATAAGAAAATTGATTGAATTTTAATTTTTTTCCTGTTCTGAAGTAATGTTAGTGTTCTATTCATTTTGAGTAGAAATTATTGTGTCAATCAATTCAACAAAAGTTCGTTGTAAAAGTGGTGTGTATCTCCTTGTAAATGATTTTATTTTGCCTTATTATATAAAAAGCCCTTCTCAATTTTTCAATTATATAAGAAATATATCGTTGGCACCATGCTAAACAAACGAATGTGAAAAATCGCGTTTTTTCAAGTTCAAATTTTACAAATAATTAAAATTAAAATGATACCTTCGAACGATAGCTTTACACTTAAAGATATCTGAGCGATTCCATACCAAATCACCGAAAATAAAAAAAGTTGGTCGCACGACCGACTCGGATTTTTTTTTAATTAGGTACACAAATTGATGGTATAGAGGTATGAAAAAGCCCAAAAGGAAAGTTACCTGCTCCACTTATTTTCTGAGATACATGCCCTCAAAGTTTGTCCGCCACGTCAAAATACTAAAAAAGTGATGTTATTTAATCATTTTTTATAAAAAATCGTACTCATGCAAAATAAAAGTGTTAGATATCTATGAAAACTAGTTACTCCAGGCATTCTGAAAAAAAATACTAGAACGTTCATAATGAAAATTGCCAAGGTACAGGGCTCTTTGAAGTTGTCACCACAAAAACTTGATTTTGCAGATTTTGCTAAAATTCAGGCATTTATTGCAAAAAAAGGCAAACAAAACCAAAGGTTTTCTCACTTTCTGGTAGTGTACAGGTCCTCCCTGTAAATTGCTACGCAATAAATTTTTTGGGTTTCTCACTCCTTCTTGGAAATATTTTAGCTTAAAGATAAGCCATATGGCAAAAAATGCGTTTTTGGCCATCTTGGCAGCCATTTTTCTCATAAAGGGGGAGCAGTAGAAACTTTAATTTTTTTTTTAAACAAGCCACTGATATGTTAGCTATTCACAGGAAAAGAGTTTACTTTTGGTTATTTCTCCCATTAAGAGATATCCTGCTGACAGTATATGCATGTTTTTCGCAACGACTATATGCTTTTGTTCCCCCTCTCATGGACTTAAAATTAATTAAACCAAAAAATAATGATATATTTATTATTAGCTGTATTATCTACCCAATATGTCATGAAATTTAATTTATTAAATCATTGAACAATAAATTAGATAATTGATGAAAAAAAGAAAAAGTATTTCTCTGATGCCTGAGCATTATGCATTCATAATTATAAAGCACTAAATACTTTCTTGAGGAATTAACTAACATAAATGAGCTCTAAATATTTATATTATAAGTAATACCCAATCTTGTGATTGGGATACTCCTGTTTTTAATTGAAGAATTTCTTGAATATCACATGAATATCAGGAAAATAAATGAGGTCTTTTCGTTTGATGTAGGATATTTTATGACAAATTTCATTTGATGGGCTACTAACTGAGCATGGTGATAAAGAGCTATTTATTTCAGCATCGAATTCCATTTTACCTTATTAACAGTTAAATATTTACAAAATAATTAAATAAATAATTTAATATAAAGCCATGCTTGAAGAATTAAAATTAGTGCAACTAATTTATTCCCATGTACTGATCTTTACAAAATTGACATGCGTTGAGCACTGATAAGAACTGACAAGAAAAAGTTTACTCACTAAAATATTAGTTCACAGATACTATAAAGCATACATTCTATTTTCCACAAAATAATACTGCAACAAAGAACGAGGGTATCCTCCTGTTTATAGCAATCAATCAGGAACATCCAATCACAAGATTGGGTATTGCCTATGACATAAATATTCGAAGCTCCTTTATTTTAATTGATTTTTCAAGAAATTCTTTAGTACCTACCCCTTTATACCCTTGTTCTTTGTTGCAGTATTATTTTGTAGAAAATAGAATGTACGCTTTATAGTATCTGTGAACTAGTATTTTAGTGAGTTAACTTATTCTTGTCAGTTCTTATCAGTGCTCAACACATGTCAGTTTTGTAAAGATCAGTATGGGAATAAATTAGTTGCACTAATTTTACTTCTTCAAGCATGGCTTTATATTAAATTATTTATTTAATTATTTTATAAATATTTAACTGTTAATAAGGTAAAATTGAATTCGATGCTGAAATTAATAGCTCTTTATCACCATGCTCAGTTAGTAGCCCATCAAATGAAATTTGTCATAAAGTATCCTACATCAAACGAAAAGACCTCATTTATTTTCCTGATATTCATGTGATATTCAAGAAATTCTTCAATTAAAAACAGGAGTATCCCAATCACAATATTTGGTATTGCTTATAATATAACTATTTAGAGCTCATTTATGTTAATTAATTTCTCAAGAAAGTATTTAGTGCTTTATAATTATGAATGCATAATGCTCAGGCATCAGAGAAATACTTTTTCTTTTTTTCATCAATTATCTAATTTATTGTTCAATGATTTAATAAATTAAATTTCATGACATATTGGGTAGATAATACAGCTAATAATAAATATATCATTATTTTTTGGTTTAATTAATTTAAAGTCCATGAGAGGGGGAACAAAAGCATATGGTCTTCGCGAAAAACATGCATATACTGTCAGCAGGATATCTCTTAATGGGAGAAATAACCAAAAGTAAACTCTTTTCCTGTGAATAGCGAACATATCAGTGGCTTGATTAAAAAAAAAATTAAAGTTTCTACTGCTCCCCCTTTATGAGAAAAATGGCTGCCAAGATGGCCAAAAACGCATTTTTTGCCATACGGCTTATCTTTAAGCTAAAATATTTCCAAGAAGGAGTGAGAAACCCAAAAAATTTATTGCGTAGCAATTTACAGGGAGGACCTGTACACTACCAGAAAGTGAAAAAACCTTTGGTTTTGTTTGCCTTTTTTTGTAATAAATGCCTGAATTTTAGCAAAATCTGCAAAATCAAGTTTTTGTGGTGATAACTTCAAAGAGCCCTGTACCTTGGCAATTTTCATTATGAACGTTCTAGTATTTTTTTTCAGAATGCCTGGAGTAACTAGTTTCCATAGATATCTAACACTTTTATTTTGCATGAGTACGATTTTTTATAAAAAATGATTAAATAACATCACTTTTTTAGTATTTTGACGTGGCGGACAAACTTTGAGGGCATGTATCTCAGAAAATAAGTGGAGCAGGTAACTTTCCTTTTGGACTTTTTCATACCTCTATACTATCAATCTGTGTACCAAATTAAAAAAAAATCCGAGTCGGTCGTGCGACCCCCATTCGGTGATTTGGTATGGAATCGGTCATCTATAAAAATTAAAAAAATTATAATAACCAATCACGTCACGTGGGAATAAGTTACGTATATGCAGTGTTTTGGCTCTTCTGAAAAGTGCCAATTTTCACATTCGTTAGTTTAGCATGGTGGCGACGATATGTGTTCAGCTACTATTAGTCACTAGATTTTTTGAATCAATCAATTTCAATCTTTTGAAATTTGCTTCGCTTCGCTTTTATACTAAAAGATGTAAATAAATGCTATTCCTTTTTGCAAACAAATACGCGTTTTAAAAACATGGAAGATGCATAATTTTTACAATGAGCGACAGAAATATGAATTACAGTGAGCTTTATTGAAACCTAAGGACCATCAAAACTTAGAAAGAATTATTGCAGCAGTAAAATCAAGTAGCAAATATGATTTTTGAAAAAATGAACTTTCCGACATTATATAAGAGTAATTATCATGTTATAATATTGACAAAACTTTACAGTTTTCCCCCAAAAATATTGAATATTGATTTTTTTATTTGTTTTAGGCTAACTTCTTATAGTGCATTCAAGTAGCAAGGTTTAATTCTATTCCTGCTCAATTGTAATCAAAATTCTTGTTAATGACTCATTAAAATTATTTTGCATTCAAATTTCTCCGTTGGTACGTCCAGCTTTTGAAAAAGTACATACTAAACATTAGTCATCAGTAGAAGCGACTATTATATTTCTCACTCCAAGACAGGCCCGTCATTTGGGACATCAGGACAGGTGGTCAATGGCCTCCCCTCTGGTTTAGAGAAATTAATGTATTTACATATAAGTGGGTTTATTTTTGGTGTTTTTTTTTTTTTTTGGGTATAATTTACATTGAAATTTGGAAAAATTTACCTTTTGCCCTCCCCCCTGGAAAAATGAATGATGATGAAAATTGAAATGATGAACCTGAGTCAGGAAAAAGGGGGTTAATAACAGGGAAATACGAATTTTCACAATAATTAGTTAAACCTTTTCCCACTAATATTCATGACGAAAAATAACTATGCAATGGTAAAAAAAGAAGTTTTTATTCATACGATCATTGTGTATTTTTTCTTCATTTAATTTGTGAGAAACGTTTAATATTAAAGTCCAAGGTTGTTAAAATTCAAATTTTAGACATAACCTCTCAATCCCCCCCCCCCCCATAAGAGCCTGTCCCGTATTTACAGTTCTTAAATCTGGCAACCCTGGTCCCAATCCCATAGTCTAACAGTTAAAGATAGTATTTCAAAAAACTTATTAACACTACATAAATTTGGTAATTAATATTCAAAAATAGAATAATGAAGCTATATTTTTCTTATGAAATAAGGTATAATTACGTATTTCTAAAACGTAAAATTGTCATGTAAATTCTGTCCGGAGTTTTAAAACCTAACTAACCAACCGAAGAAAACGACCACTTTTCCTTGTGATGAAAAGTATTTTCCAGGAAAGATAATTTGAAGAGACATTTAATTCATTTGGATATGAAGTCTTTTGCTTGCAACAGTTGTGAAAAAAAGTTTCACAGAAGTGATGATTTAAAGCGACATTTAAATACTCATCAAAATGAGGAGACGTTTGAATGTGCGGGTTGCAATTTAAAATTTTTTCGTTAGGACTACTTCACACGCCACATGAAAAGTCATTTCCAGACTATAAAGTGGGATCTTTGTGAGAAAACGTTTTCTCGCAGGAGCAATTTACTACATCATGTTCGAGTAGATCACAGACAGGTGAAACGGAAACAGGATAGTGCTCCAGAAAATCCAAAACGAATGAAGAAGGATAAAGCAGCGTTGGATATTTTTTCCATGTTCGAGTTAAGACCCTCGGAGACTAATAATGGAGATTTGGGAGTAGCACTGGCAGATATTCGTTCATCATTAGAAGAGAAGATCAATGAAGAAGTCCATGAAAAAAGATCCATTAAATGGTATCTAATGACAAAATGTGGTTTCAGCAGGTTGGGTACATATCGTGAAATCGAAAGGATAACATCATATTTTAGAAGTTTGAACGTATAGACTTAAACCCGGACTCTGTCAGCATTCTTTTGGATGAAGCAATTGCAAAAACATTAGCTTCATTTGAGGAATTTGTTAAAAATGGATCAGGTTGGACATAAGACGAAGTTTTGTTTACTAAACTGTTTTCAGCCAAATATCAACCGCTTGGAGGGGAAAGTTACATCCCACTTTCATTGAATATTGAAGCTAAGAGAACTGTTCTGAATATTCAGAATAATGATGCAAAATGTTTTCTGTGGTCAGTATTGGCTCACAAGATGAAGCTTGATCGAACACAGAAGCCTGAAAGGGCAAGTCATTACCTTAAACATGAAGAATCCATTCGCATGGAGGGCCATTCCATACCCTGTACCCTTAAATAAAATCCCCACAGTAGAGAAAATGAATAACTTAAGGATAAATGTTTACGGGTGTGAATCGGATGAAATTTTCCCACTGTATATATCTTCCGTGGAATCGGATGACTGCATTAATTTATTGCTAATTACTGATGGTGAGAAGCATCATTACACGCTAATTAGAAACATGTCTCGATTAGTCGGTGACCTCTTAAAGCATAACGGACAATGCTTTATCTGCCTCAGATGCCTTCATAGATTTTCAAAGGAAAGTATTTTGTAGGATCATGAAAAATACTGTCGTGTACATAAAGCACAAAAAGTTAAAATGCCTGAACCCGGTGAAAACTCATTAGAGTTTACGAATTTGAATTATCAACACTCAATTCCACATTTAATTTACACGGATTTTGAATCAATTATTCTACCAATTGATACAGTGGAGCAAAATTCTAAGCAAGCATTTACAGTAAAAACAGCTTCTCATATACCCTGTGGATATGCATAGGTGATAATTGGACCCGAATGAAAAAGTGTTAAGCCAATATATTGCTATAGAGGTGAAAATGCTGTACATCACTTCCTGGATAGATTAATTATGGAAAAAAATGAAATTGCAAAAAAAGTTGATTGAAATTCAACCCTTGAAACTGATGGCGGAGGATGAAAAAAAATTTGCGAAAGCAACACATTGCTTTCTTTGCAAAAAGGATCTTGGGACAGACCGTGTTCGAGATCACAGTCATCTCACAGGGGAGTATCGGGGAGCACTCCATAACAACTGCAAACATCAACTTTAGACTGAAAAGAGTAATACCAGTAATTTTTCATAATCTAAAAAACTACGATGCGCATCACATCATACTGGCCTTAGGATCTCTTAAAAATCACGATATCCAAGTTATTCCATCAACCATGGAAAAGTACATATTTTTCTCACTTGTTAGTCGTGTTAAAAAAAAGATTACCCTCAAATTCCTTGATAGTCTGCAGTTTATGCCTTCTTCCCTTCAACAATTGGTGGAAAATTTGTCCCAAGAGAAGTTTACGATTCTGAAGGAGAACATTCCACTCAATTTTGAAGTTCTGTTGAAGAAGGGGGTTTACCCTATGATTATGTTGACTCATTCAAAAAATTTACTGAAGCTGAACTACCACCTAAAGAGTTTTTCATAGTTCCTTAACGGAGGAAACAGTTTCATAAAGTGATTATGACCATGCGCAGCATGTATGGGATATGGGTCATTTTCAAAATTTGCTTACATTTGCTGTCCGGAGGTTAAAAAGACGATTTTGAAGCATAACTTATGTTTTAAATTCAATGCGAACAATTATTTTCTGCAAGGAATACACCAAAAAAAAAATTCTATCACTCAAAAAATTATTTAAATTTATTTATTTACGAGGGTGTTTCGAAAAGTAAAGATACAATGATTCGCATTCCTTAAAAAAGAAATTTATTTACAAAACGTCAATTGTTTCTTATTAACTGAACTATTTACTATTTTTCTACATAATTTCCACCGTTATCCAAACATTTGTTAAGCCGAGGTACAAGCTTTTGTACTCCAGAGTCGTAGAAGTTTGCCGCCTTTTTTCGGAACCACATACCTACTTCATGTTTAATATCATCATCGTTGGTGAAAGATTTTCCACTAAGATGTGACTTCAGGTAAAGAAATAAATGGAAGTCGCTGGGAGCAAGGTCCGGGCTGTATGGTGGGTGTTCCACAGGGTTGCCAGATTTAAGAACTGTAAATACGGGACAGGCTCTTATGGGGGGGGGGAATTGAGAGGTTATGTCTAAAATTTGAATTTTAACAACCTTGGACTTTAATATTAAACGTTTCTCACAAATTAAATGAAGAAAAAATACACAATGATCGTATGAATAAAAACTTCATTTTTTACCATTGCATAGTTATTTTTCGTCATGAATATTAGTGGGAAAAGGTTTAACTAATTATTGAAAACTCGTATTTCCCTGTTATTAACCCCCTTTTTCCTGACTCAGGTTCATCATTTCAATTTTCATCATCATTCATTTTTCCAGGGGGGAGGGCAAAATTTAAATTTTTCCAAATTTCAATGTAAATTATACCCAAAAAAAAAAAAAAAACACCAAAAATAAACCCACTTATATGTAAATACATTAATTTCTCTAAACCAGAGGGGAGGCCATTGACCACCTGTCCTGATGTCCCAAATGACGGGCCTGTCTTGGAGTGAGAAATATAATAGTCGCTTCTACTGATGACTAATGTTTAGTATGTACTTTTTCAAAAAGCTGGACGTACCAACGGAGAAATTTGAATGCAAAATAATTTTAATGAGTCATTAACAAGAATTTTGATTACAATTGAGCAGGAATAGAATTAAACCTTGCTACTTGAATGCACTATAAGAAGTTAGCCTAAAACAAATAAAAAAATCAATATTCAATATTTTTGGGGGAAAACTGTAAAGTTTTGTCAATATTATAACATGATAATTACTCTTATATAATGTCGGAAAGTTCATTTTTTCAAAAATCATATTTGCTACTTGATTTTACTGCTGCAATAATTCTTTCTAAGTTTTGATGGTCCTTAGGTTTCAATAAAGCTCACTGTAATTCATATTTCTGTCGCTCATTGTAAAAATTATGCATCTTCCATGTTTTTAAAACGCGTATTTGTTTGCAAAAAGGAATAGCATTTATTTACATCTTTTAGTATAAAAGCGAAGCGAAGCAAATTTCAAAAGATTGAAATTGATTGATTCAAAAAATCTAGTGACTAATAGTAGCTGAACACATATCGTCGCCACCATGCTAAACTAACGAATGCGAAAATTGGCACTTTTCAGAAGAGCCAAAACACTGCATATACGTAACTTATTCCCACGTGACGTGATTGGTTATTATAATTTTTTTAATTTTTATAGATATCTTTAAGTGTAAAGCTATCGTTCGAAGGTATCATTTTAATTTTAATTATTTGTAAAATTTGAACTTGAAAAAACGCGATTTTTCACATTCGTTTGTTTAGCATGGTGCCAACGATATATTTCTTATATAATTGAAAAATTGAGAAGGGCTTTTTATATAATAAGGCAAAATAAAATCATTTACAAGGAGATACACACCACTTTTACAACGAACTTTTGTTGAATTGATTGACACAATAATTTCTACTCAAAATGAATAGAACACTAACATTACTTCAGAACAGGAAAAAAATTAAAATTCAATCAATTTTCTTATCACTCTATTTCATTTTTTGTTTTACTTCATTTTTTTCTGAAAATAATGTTTCGTTTTGTAAAATGCTGCTTCTAGCCAGAATACGGGACTTCAGCCGTCCCGTATCAAGGTTCCCCGGGACGCGGGACAATATTTCAAAAAACGGGACTGTCCCTTGAAATCCGGGACGTCTGGCAACCCTGGTGTTCCAGTACTTCCCATTTGAATTTTTTGAGCAGTGATTTGGTTAGGAGCGCTGTGTGAGGTCTAGCGTTGTCATGAAGCAAGCGAACTCCATTTGTCAGCATTCCCCTACGTTTGTTTTGAATTGCCTTTCGAAGACGTGTCAAAGTCTGGCAATATGCAGCAGCAATAATTGAGGTTCCTGGAGGCATAAATTCGACAAGAAGAATGCCTTGCCTGTCCCAAAAACAGAAGCCATGATTTTTTTCGCGGAAATCGATGTTTTGAATTTTATCGCTTTTGGAGAATTTGAATGGCGCCATTGCAGTGACTGTTGCTTGGTTTCCGGTGTATGGTGGTAAACCGACGTCTCGTCTCCTGTCACAATGTGATCAAGAAACTCATCACCTTCTTCTGCATTTCGTGTGAGGAAGTCGAGTGCAAAGCCCATCCTTTTCTTTTTGTGTTCTTCTGTTAACATTTTCGGAACCCAGCGCGCACACAATTTCTTGTACCCTAACTTGATAATCACAACTTCATAAAGAGTTGTCTTTGACAGTTCTGGTATAATCTGATGCAATTCTTTCAATTTGAGACGTCTATTCGCACGAATTGCGTCCTCCGTTCTCTGAAGAAGGGCATTAGACATCACAGATGGCCGACCTGTTCTTTGTTCGTCATGATCATCGGACCTACCATCGGAGAAATGACGACACCATTTCGTTACATTTTGTCGATTCATAATGCTTCCATAAACAGAAACAATTTCTGTATGAATATCCGCTGATCGCTGACCTTTTGCATGAAGAAAACGAATGACGGAGCAAACTTCGCATTTGGCGGAATTCTGAATCGCCACGACCATTTTAATTACGAACTACTTCCACAAAAATCAACATTTCAATTAGAAACAAGCACGAGGAGAAAGCTAAAGGTTCAAGATTAACACACGTGTTGCCAACTTTCTCGCCAAAACTTATATTTTCCCCTGGCGTGCTTTGTATCTTTACTTTTCGAAAAGCCCTCGTATTTTTATATAAGTCTAAAAATGAGAATCAAGGCTAAAACGCTTGTGGGTCATTTTCACCATATGCTTACATTTTAAAATTTTTAAGTAATTTTTTTAACTTGCTATTTTCTTTTAGAAATACTAACAGATGTTTAGTCACATATTGTAGGTGTGTAAAAAAAGTAACTATTTGTACACTTTCATGAGTAATTAAGTATTCAAATGCTGTTGTAAAACTGTAAGTTGCAAGGAAAATTGTCGTCCATTACCATACAAAATCAATATGAAATCTCACTTTTAAACTATATCATAGAGCCTAGAACCAACTTCATTTGAAATTATTTGCGCCCTGAAGCTTAAAACGATGTTTGTGATGATTGAAATATTGATCAAAAACTCTATGGTAACGAATTTGACATTTGGTAACGGATTTGACCAGTAACGGACTTGACATTTCAACCAAAATGTCAAATTATGGCTAGGTTGTCGAATTTAAAAATTGAACTACAATATGCATTTTCTTAGAGTTTTATAATGAACAATATTTAGGGGTAAAAGTTTAGAAAAAGTAAAAATTAATGCTAAAATCTTTGGTGCACCTGGAAAAAATTTTGTGCGAAACGCCATAGCAATACTTCTCGACTCAGGGAAACAAAATGGTACAAAATATTTACGTCACTAATTTGTTAAGTTAACTGAATACGTGTTACCATCTTTTGACTTCAATAAATACCTTTTTTAGCTAAAATAATCTTAGGGTAACGGACTTGACAAGAACTTCCGGACAAAATATATTCATACATTTTTTATTGAAATAAAATTACTATTGTCAATATTTATCATGAATATCAATACTTTAATGACCAAAACCATCGTTTTAAGCTTCAGGGACACAAACAATTTCAAATGAAGTTGGTTCTAGGTGTTATGATATAGTTTAAAACTGAGATTTCATATCGATTTTGCATGTTAACGGACGACAATTTTCCTTGCAATTTAAAGTTTTTCATCAGCATTTGAATACTTAATTATGCATCAAAGTGTACAACCAATTACTTTTTCACACACCTAAAATATGTGACAAAACATCTGTTAGTGATTCTAAAAGAAAATAGCAAGTTAAAAAAATTACTTAAAAGTTCTGAAATGTAAGCGTATGGTGAAAATGACCCATCTGTTTATTGAAAATGGAATACGAGGTAGCGTATCTATGATAAGCAAAAGGTACGCAAAGGCAAACAACCCATATCTCAATTATTTTGACCCATCTCTACCAACATCATATATTATGTACTGGGATGCGAATGACCTGTACGGATAGGCAATATCCCAGCCTTTACCGTATGGGGAGTTCGAGTGGTCAGCAACTACTGATGTAAATAAAGAGTGGATACAAAATATTCCGGATGATGGTGAACACGGGTATATTCTAGAAGTTAGTTTAAGTTACGATCCTGAGCTACATTTAATGCATAATTGTTATCCATTAACACCGGAAGCTATGAGGATCACGAAAGATATGTGGTCACCAACCAATGCCGAAAATGATTTGTCAAACATTACAAAAAGTGAAAAATTAGTCCCTAATCTAAATGATAAAAGCAACTATGTCGTACATTATAGAAAGCTGAAGTTTTATTTGAAGCAGGGGATGCGTTTAAAGGAAGGGCATAAAGTGTTAAATTCAATATACTTCTTTAACCACGAACTGTGTTTGAATTTTAACGCCAATGCAACAACTACATTTGAGAAAAATTTCTTTAAACTGATGACCAATTCAGTTTATTGAAAAACTATGGAGAACGTGCGGAACCGAATGGATGTCAAAATAATGAATGATTAAAAAAAAAAGCCTCGAAGTTAGTTGCAGCACCATCATACGACTCATTTAGTATTTTTAAATAAGATGTAGTAGGGATAAAGCGTATCAAGACCACCATAACACTAAATCGCCCAATTTTTACAGGATTTGTAATGTTGAAATTGTCAAAATTGCATATGTACAACTTCCACTACAATTTTATGAAGAAAAAATACAGAACAGCTGCAAATCTACTCTTCACGGACACGGACTCTTTAACTTATAAGATTTTTACAAATAATTTGTACAAAGATGTTCAAGATTGACACATCCGATTATCCCACAGATCATCACCTTTACAGCCTAGAAAATAAAAAACGAGTAGGTTGTTTTAAAGACGAGTTAAATGGGAAACCTATTATTTTGTTCATCGGACTTAGATCCAAAATGTACTCCATTCTTTTTAAAGAGGGGGAAAAAAACAGCAAAAGGCGTGTCGAAAAATGTTATTGAACGGAAATTAAAGCATGAAAATTATAAAGATTGTCTTTTTAATAGGAAATTTAGTAGGGAGTTGCAGGGCCGGATCCAAAGTGAGAAACACAGTTTGTTTACTGTAAAAACAATTAAGATTACACTGTCACCATTCGATGACAAGCGATATGTGTTAGAAGATGGGATCAACACACTTTCCTACGGTCATCATGAAATCAATCGGGAGTAAAACATATACATCACGGATTTTCCCCGTTGGCAATCTTGCTTCTTTTTTTGGGAAATTACTATTCATAGGTATGTTTTTGACAATTGATACAAATGTTTACCTTTGCATGCATCCCTTAACTTGCATTCGTACTAAATGTCATCCTTGCTAATTTTACTGCACTATTTTACTTTTATGTTGAATGTGTAAATGGTTATTTGAGATTTATTTTTAATTATTGAAACTCATAAATAGTTTATAAGTCATTGATTATTGTATAAATTTTCAACTGTGTCTCAATCGATTATTTTTTCATTATTAAGTGAAAGTCACAGTTCTGAATTCAATGTTGTGTAAAGGATTGATTACACAGGTCTGCAACCAAAACACTGCATGGGATATTTTGAGGGTTCATTATGTTTTCCGGTATGCTGAATTCGAAAATGACCTCCGTTTTTGTCCATCCCTTACAGTTTTTCCGCAAAACATGTGTACTAAGTGTGGTAATGTACCATTTTACCTCTATTTAACTGAAAAAAAAAAAATCTTCTAATATATGATTTAGAAAAATGTTTATTACAAATAGTTTTCTTACTTGCTTCTTTGATGTTCAAAGAGTACCTATATTTATAAAAACTGAAAAAAAAGGGAGGGGGGGGAGAGCGAGGTTAGGCGTTAAATGGGTAAAAGTGAAAACAGGCCTGCTACATTCACCCACAGAGCCACATTGATCAGGTTCAAATGTGTTGCACTGGGTTCCTGGACTATTAAGGATCTCATTAAAATAAGGGTGATAGTGATAAGAGAGATAAAGAATATGGGGGGATTTTATTTATTTATTTTTCGTTGGATTTGTTTATTAAAAGTATTGGTTTGTATTGAAGTTTTTTTTTTTAAATTTATTCCGCTTCCTTATCAGATCAAGGGAAATAATTTTTTTTTAGAATAAGCAGAAATGCTGCCATGGTACATTTTTTTAATCAAGTGCACACCCCTTTTTAAAATAGAAATCGTCAAAGGTGCTGGGGCTAGTCGTGGTATTCCATGTTGGGTAGTATAGTAGTTGATCGTGAAAAAGTGTTGTTTCCAAATCTTCATATTAAATTAGGACTGATGAAGCACTTTATCGAGCTTTATACAAACTTTAATATATACGGCGGAAAGAATGATGCAGTGTTAAGATCTAACAATGGGCTCGGATACGATGTTGTAATAAACTTAAGTGGTGCACTAAAGGAAAAGTACCACACCCTTTATTTTGATCGGTTTTTTACTGGCGTTGATTTACTCCGAGATTTGTTGAAAAAGGGTTTATATGCTTGTGGAACTGTTTTAAAAAACCGTGAAAAGATGCCCGTCGAAGCAAAAAATGTTCGACTTCAAGAACAAGGGCAAAGTGCTGTATTTCAGTGTAATGAAGAGCCTAAAATGTATTGTACAGTATGGATGGACAAAAAGCAAATAAGTTTGCTCTCTACAAATGTTGACTACAGCCTGAGTCAAGTAAAGAGGCGAAAAGGTAGTGAAATAAACGAAATTACATGCCCTGAACCACTCAAACTGTATAATTGTTTTATGGGTGGAGTTGATCTAGCAGATCAAAAAAGAAAATACTACACTATTGCTAGAAAAGCTATCAAATGGTGGTACTACATCTTTTGGTTTTTGCTGGATACAGCTATTATAAATGCTGTTATCATCATGTCTACAACAAATAATCCTCCTGCAGAAAACACAGAAACACTACGAGATTTCAAAATGATATTGATTGAGCAGTTAGTGAAAAATTTCTCCTCTCGAAAACGAGCTGCAACAGTCACTGAAGGCTTCTATGAACATGAACACAAAATAACAAAAATCGAAGGAAGAAAAAGAACATGCATTAAATGTCGAAAAAGCAACACAAAAACCAAATTAGGCCATCAAGTCCAAAGCACATGGGAATGCGGGCTTTGTAAAATTTGCTTATGCAAAAGCTGTTTTTAAGTGCATTTAGAAACATAATATGGCTATGATGATGAACAATAATGATGATGTATATCATATCATTTAAATCTGAGCCATTCGAAAAAAATTACAGAAATAGACATAAAACAAGTTATTCCACTTTTACAATTTCTATGAGTAATTGACTTACATTTATGACGCTCAACAATAAACATTTTACAAAAAAACAAAAAACCGTTGTCCGTTTACCTTGCCGAGGTGGGGGGGGGGGGGGGGGGCTCGGTATGGTGTGTTCGGGACGAGCTCTTGGCGGAGTAGTGACCCCCAGTTGCTCAAACCGAAGTTCGGCGGGTAGGGATTTTTTCTCCCTCCTTCCCTCATCACACTTACCAAATTTCGGAACAAGCCCAAGCCAAGGTGTGGCGACCGTGCCGATGGCTGCGTGGTACCGGGGCCAAGCGGTATCTCATACGGGAGGCTTCAGGGCTAGCCGGCGAACCCTGTCGTATGCAGCCTTACCCCTGTGTAGGGGGGCTACGCAGGGGCTCGACCCCACTTTTCCCCCCCGGTTCTCCGGTCCAACTGTGGATTCTCAAATTAAAAACTCTTCTCCCCCTTGTGGGGAGCGTCAAATGAAATCGAGCGGTACAGCCAAATTCTTCATTATTAAACGAGCTGATCCAAACTTAAATCTTACTAAAGTGTCTCCATTCATAATTAACAAAGCGCTAGTACATTAAATAGGTGAATTTGAATCAGTCAAAACATTACGCAGTGGCGAACTCCTTCTTGAAATCAAAAATCAAAGCCAAATTAAACCTTTATTTACTCTTAAACAAATAGGCTCATATCTCGTCACTGTTGCCGAACATTCCACCTTAAATCTTTCTCGAGGAATCATTTCTGAACCTGATCTCCTCTACACTCAAGAGACGGAAATTTTAGAGGAGATGAAAGACCAGCACGTGAGTGGAGTTAAAAGAATTACCATCCGACGTAATAGAGAAATACTCCCTACTAAACACGTCATCTTAACGTTTAGTACTTCTGACCTACCACCACGCGTCAAAGCTGGCTACCTCTCTTGCCCAGTACGGCCCTATATACCAAATCCAATTCGATGTTTCAAGTGTCAAAGATTTGGGCACTCAAAGACCGTCTGCCGTGGAGTAAACACATGTGCCAAATGTGCTGAACCCGGCCATGGTTGGTTGGTTGGTTTCTTTAGGTTTACTGGCACAAGAGCCTTTATAGGCTATGCTGCGCCAAACGATGATATAAAGTATTAAAAAGCCCATAAAGTATTTAAAAATTTAAAACGTTTTTAAAAGACACATAAATGATGTATAAAATCTTTGCAAAACAAGAGAATGAAAGGCCAGACAATTTTAAATATAATCTGAAACACATAACCAGACAAAGACAAAACACTCAAGACAAAGATAAAACCACTAAATTAGAGATATAAAACCAATTTCATGTAAAAAGGGAAACAAATTAGGATGAGGTATATCCCCAAGTAATTCCGTCAAAGATGGATAAAAATTTTTAAAATGTTTGAAACGTATATTTTTAAAATTTGGGCAGTTGCATAAAATATGCAACACTGTCTGATCAACGCTGCACGTATTACATAAAGGAGATGATTCTCGGCAAAGAAGATGTTTATGGGTGAATCTGGTATGGCTAATACGGAGACGAGTGATTAAAGTTTGTTCTCTTCTGGAGTAGCTTATAGACTTGAAACCTTTCGTAGAATGTTGAATAGAATATAGTTTATTTTGGGTTTCTCTACTCCACGCCTGCTGCCAATGGGCGTTTAGACTGTCACATATGGCGTTTTTGATGTCTTCTAATGGTACAAGATCATCAGCAAAGGAATTGGCTGCCTTGGCAGCTGTATCGGCGGCATCATTTCCAGCTATGCCAACATGACCAGGTACCCAACAAAGATTGATTTTAAAATTGTTTTGCATTAGACTATTGTATAGAAGAAAAGACTCAATAATTAAAGGATGACTATTGTTGCTGCAGTTAGTGATAGCATCTATGGAGCTCTTCGAGTCCGTGTATAGTATCCACTTTTTATGATTTGATTCTGCAATTGTTTTTAAAGATGTGGTTATAGCTTTTATTTCAGATGTAAAAACAGAACAGGAGTTATTTAACTGTTGTGCAATGATTTGACCATCAATTACTGCCGCGAAGCCGACGTGATCATTTGTTTTAGAGCCGTCGGTAAAAATTTCATTATATGACGGATACTGTTGTTTTACTGCATGGTAGATTTGGTGGTATACTGAATGATTTGTTGTGTTTTTTTGAAATTTATCAAAATCATGAAGAACAGAAATATTGCTTGTGTTCCATGGTTCGATTAGTTCCGTTGTGTTGTATGTTTCAAAATCTGAAATTTGCAGACAATTAAGTTCTTGTCGCATTCGGATTCCAAATGTTGGGGTGACCGAAGGACGACGTGTAAATAGATCTACATTTGAAGGATGGAAAATATGCAGATGCAGCGGATGGTTTGTATTCGGTTTGGTTTTGAAATAAAAATTAAGAGAAAGTTTGAGTCTTCGATTTGTGAGAGAAGGTTCGTGTGCTAAAATATATAGGCTTTCGACTGGTGAGGTTCGGAAGGCTCCTGTACAAATGCGCAGGGCCTGATTATGTATTGGATCCAGCGCTTTCAGATAGCTTTTGGCTGCGGAGCCATAAACTTGGCAACCGTAATCAATCTTAGAGCGTATCAGAGCCCTGTAAATTCGCAACATGGACTCTGTATCGGCACCCCAAGAAGTGTTAGCTAAAACCATGAGAATGTTTAATTTCAATGTGCATCTCTTTTTTAACTCCTGTATATGCGGCAAAAATTTGAGTCTATTGTCAAGAGTCAGACCAAGAAACTTTCCTTGATCTTTAACAGATATCGGTTGCTTATTAAGCAGTAAGTTTGGGTCTAGATGAAGCCCTCTCTTACGGCAGAAATGTATACAGAAGGTTTTTTGAGCGGAGAAAGAGAAGCCATTTTCCTCCGCCCAATGAGAGACTTTATTAATGGCTATTTGAAGCTGTCTTTCAATGATACTCATGTTCGACGACGAGAGAACCCGGCCATGAGAGTGATGGCTGTACCAAAGAGCACAGATGTGTAAACTGCAAGGGAGAACATCCATCTTACTCCAAAAAATGCTCTAAATGGCTTCTTGAGAAAGAAATCCAAGTCATAAAAACGACCCGAAATCTATCTTATCCTGAGGCACGAAAAATTGTTGATTCTCGTACCCCTACAACTGGGCTATCTTATGCTGCAGCAGTAAGAAAGGTTTACAAAAGTTCCAGCACACAAACAGAGGCACAAACACAAACTAATTCTGATCTAACTTACAAACCTCCGAATAAAAAATCTAGTAGTTCAAAATCTTCCCCGAACAAACTAAATGAAAATAAAATACAAACAGAACAAGCAAAACCTGCTGAATCTCTTCTTACAAATAAACCAAATGCACAAAATTCTAAAAAAATGTACTGAAAAAAAGAAAATCATAAAAGTACGTGCTAAAATCGGAGCTACCTCTAAACAGAGGCCTCCTAGTCTTTATAATTTCAAAACAGAGGACTTCTTGCTACCTAGCAAGAAAACTATATTAACTAAAAATTATCATAAGGCAGTTGTTCCCCTCCATGAGGATGTAGATGATGTAGAATTTCAAGATCTGCCACCATCCAAAAATGAGGGATGGACGGACGTCCCTGCCTAATGAGCCACCTTTCTTTCTTTTGGCCGTCTTTCATTTTTTTTTTCTCTTCATGGCCCTGAGCATTCTATCTTGGAATTGTCAGAGTTACTCGCGTAATGTCACGGACGTCAAAGATCTCGTTGAATATCACCAACCGGCCATTTTCTGTCTGCAAGAGACATTCTTGTCACCTTCTGATCAACCGAGACTGAAAGGTTTTGAAATATACCGGAAGGACTGCTTGACAGGAGACCGTCGTTGTGGTGGAGTGGCGATGCTAATCTCTAATGTTTATGCATCTAGCCAGCTCAACATCAACACGTCCCTCTAGGCAGTAGCTGAGCGTGTTCACCTTCACTCGCTGATCACAGTCTGTTCTATGTACACTTAGTCACAAAAGTAAGTATGCAGAGTGCTTGTGATGATGTAATGTGAAAAAAAAACAGACCTACACTATTAGAGTTTTCAAATTAACGATTTATTTCGATTACAGCAACATTGAGCTGCATTACAGAATGAAAATTATTTAAAAAATACAAATATTTAATTAGCAAGATGAGCTTACCTTAAAATAGGATGTAATTTACATCACAAAAGTAAGTATGCAAACAAAAAAAAGACATTAATTTCGCAAATATTACAATTTTTTTTAAAAAAATAGTGATTTGTTGGATAGCCTATGACCTTTATAACAACTCTCAATCTAGATGGCACTGATTTTACTAGATTTTAAGTGACAGAAAATGGTATTTTGTGCCCTTCCCCCAAAGTCCTTTCTCTTAGATCATTCTTAGTTTTTATCTCTTGCTTTCTAATTTGGCGATCGAGATAATCCCACAAGTGTTCAATGGGATTAAGATCGGGTGACTGCGGTGGGGTTTTTAACTGTTTTCGCACGTTATATAGCAGCCATTCCCGAACAATCCGAGCAGTATGTTTGAGATCATTATCTTGTTGGAAAGTGAAGGATGTATCGAGTCCCAATTTAGAAGCACTTTAGCTTAGATTATTTTTTAAAGTATTCAAATAGCTATATTGATTCATTACTCCGTCAATTGTAACTAAATTTCCTACTCCAGTTGCTGCCATGCAGCATCAAACCATAATCGAACCACCACCACCGTGTTTTACAGTTTCTTTCATGTTCTATGGTTCTAGAGCTGCGTTTGCTTTCCTCCAAACTTTTTGGTTTCCATCTGACTCCGTAGATGTTGAAATTACTTTCATCCGAAAAAATCACGGTATTCCAAAAATTTGTGTCCTGCTTTACATTTTCTTTTGCAAAATCTATTCTCTTTTTGCAATTCACTTTGCTAACAAATGGTTTTCTGGTGTTCTTAGGAAATTTAGGAGTAGGAAATTTAGTTATAATAGGACGGAATAATGATTCAATATAGCTATTACTACTTTAAAGAATAATCTAAGCCAAAGTGCTTCTAAATTGGGACTCGATACATCCTTCACTTTCCAACAAGATAATGGTCCCAAACATACTACTCGGATTGTTTGGGAATGGCTGCTGTATAACGTGCAAAAGCAGTTAAAAACCCCACCGCAGTCACCTGATCTTAATCCCATTGAACACTTGTGGGATTATCTCGATCGCCAAATTCGAAAACAAGAGATCAAAACTAAGAATGATCTAAAAGAAAGGACTTTGGGGGGAAGGGCAGAAAATACCATCTTCTGTCACTCAAAATTTAGTAAAATCAGCGTCATCTAGATTGTTAGCTGTTATAAAGGCCATAGGCTATTCAGAAAATTACCAATTCTTTTGAAAAATTCTAAAATTTGCAATATTAATGTCTTTGTTTTTGTTTGCATACTTACTTTTGTGATGTAAATTACATCCTTTTTTTACGTTAAGCTCATCTTGCTAACTAAATATTTGTATTTTTTAAATATTTTTCATTCTGTAAATAAGCTCAAGTTTGCTGTAATCGAAATAAATCGTTAATTTGAAAACTCTAATATTGTAAGTCTGTTTTTTTTCATATTACATCATCACAAACACTCTACATACTTACTTTTGTGACTAAGTGTACATTCCACCTTCTTATGACTTGAGAAGCGTGGAATTGCAGACATTGATAGATCAACTCCCTCCCCCATTTGTCATCTTGGGGGATTTGAATGGCCACAATCCTCTCTGGGGGAGTCCAGACACAAACAGCAGAGGATTGATAATAGAAAATTTTATTGGTGACAACGATCTATGCATCCTTAACAACGGTGAAAATACATATTTCCATCTACCTACGCACACGTACCATGCCATCGATTTGTCAATATGCTCACCTTCGCTTCTGCCACACTGGGATTTCGAAGTGAACGTTGGTCTCTACACTAGCGGCCACTTCCCGATCAAGTTAACCTTCACTGGACGCTGCAGCTATAATGAGCAGCAGCAAGCCCGTTATCGCCTTGATCGAGCTGATTGGGCAGCATTTACCCAGTTGGCAGAAATAACATCGGAAGTAGTGAATGATCCTGACATTGATGTAGCAGTAAGCCGAGTAACCGACATTATCTTAAATGCAGCAAAAGTTGCTATACCAAGAACCACAAGAGTTAAGATTAAATATCCTAAACCCTGGTGGAATGCTCTTTGCCAGGAAGCTCATAAGACCCAGAAAAAGGCTTGGAGCAAATTCCGTCGATATCCGACCACAGATAATTTAGTGGCATTCAAAAGAGCTCGTGCTGAAGCTCGGAGGATTCGGCGGAAAAGCCAGCGGGACTCGTGGCAATCGTATGTCAGCACAATCACGACGTCCACCCCGTCCAAAACCGTGTGGGGCAAAATTAAAAAAATAGCTGGTAATTATCAAACATCTTGTGCTCCCATACTTGAGAAAAATGGTCAAACAATATCTGACCTCAAAGAGGTGGCTGACTGCCTGGGGACACATTTGTCAGAAGTCTCCAGAGCAGGTAATTACAGCTCAAAGTTTTTAGCTCTTAAATCGCTTAAGGAAACAAAAATCCTTAATTTTAATTCAAACGTTTTAGACTCATATAATACCGATTTTACCTTTAAAGAACTTCAGACTGCTTTGCAAAAAACCCGCAATACTTCACCTGGTCCTGATGAAATATATAATAGTATGCTCAAAAATTTGAGTAAAGCTTCTCTAGAGAATATATTAAAACTCTTCAATAGAATTTGGACTGAACAACGTTTTCCAAAAATCTGGACTCAAGCAATAATAATACCCCTACTGAAACCAAATAAACCACCTAATGAACCCGAAAGCTATAGACCTATAGCTCTTACTAGCTGCCTTTGTAAACTGATGGAGCGAATTGTTAATGCCAGATTGGTTTTCACTCTGGAGTCAAATCATCTGCTGTCCTCATATCAAAGCGGATTCAGACGCGGCAGAAGCACAACTGACAACTTGCTGATCCTTGAAACATCAATCAGAGAATCGTTTCTTAAACGAGAACATCTTGTGAGCGTGTTCTTCGACATTGAAAAGGCGTATGACCTACGGCGAGGTAACCTACCAATATTTATCTCCAATTTTCTTAAACATCGATCTTTTCGTGTACGTGTCAAATCTGTCCTGTCGGATACCTTCATCCAAGAAGAAGGTGTACCTCAAGAAAGTGTTTTGAGCGTAACTCTTTTCGTAATAGCAATAAATAGCTTAATCGAACAACTGCCTCCCGCTGTCAAAGGTACCATGTTCGTTGATGATTTCCAAATCTCTTTTTCTTCATCGAACATGAGTATCATTGAAAGACAGCTTCAAATAGCTATCAATAAAGTCTCTTGGGCGGATGAAAATGGCTTTGCTTTTTCCCCCCAAAAAATTTCTGCATACATTTTTGCCGCATAAGAGGTTTACATCCTGATCCAAACCTTGGATTTCAAAACCAACCTATATCTGTAAAAAATGAAGGAAAATTCCTTGGTCTCATATTTGATAATAAACTTAAATTTTTGCCGCACATTAAAGAGTTAAGGAAAAAATGCTTTTTGAAATTAAATATCCTTAAAGTCTTAGCAAACACTTCTTGGGGTGCTGATACAGAGTCCATGATAAGAATCTACAGGACTCTGATACGCTCAAAGATTGATTACGGATGTCAAGTTTATGGCTTTGCAGCTAAAAGTTATCTCAAGATCCTGGATCCAATACATAATCTGGCACTGCGCATATGCACAGGGGCATTCTGTACGTCTCCAATAAGCAGTCTATTTATTACAGCACATGAACCTAATCTCTACTATTGACGTCTTAAACTTTCTCTTCATTTTTATTTCAAAACTGAACCAAATACAAACAATCCCGTGCATTTACATATTTTTCACCCATCAGATGAAGATTTATTCCTACGTCGTCCTTCGGTCACCCCAACATTTGGGATCCGAATGCGACAAGCGCTAAATTGCCTGCAGCTCTCAGATTTGAATACATTCATTACTCCAGAACTCATTGAACCATGGATCGATAGTAATATTTTCATACTCTCTGATTTTTCTAAATTTCAAAAAGACACCATACCTGATTCAGTATACCGACAAATCTATGACGTAAAACAAAAGTATTTTTCATATAATGAAATCTTCACTGACGGATCAAAGTCAAATGATCACGTCCGCTTCGCTGCAGTTATTAATGGACAAATTATCTCTCAACAACTAAATACTTCCTGTTCAGTTTTCACTTCTGAAATCAAAGCCATAGTCACCTCACTACAAACAATAGCCCAATCACATCACAAAAAGTGGATAATATATGGGCCATTTTCACCATATGCTTACATTTCAAAATTTTTATGTAATTTTTTTAACTTGCTATTTTCTTTTAGAAATACTAACAGATGTTTAGTCACACATTGTAGGTGTGTAAAAAAGTAACTATTTGTACACTTTGATGAATAATTAAGTATTCAAATGCTGTTGTAAAACTGTAAGTTGCAAGGAAAATTGTCGTCCATTACCATACAAAATCAATATGAAATCTCACTTTTAAACTATATCATAGAGCCTAGAACCAACTTCATTTGAAATTATTTGCGCCCTGAAGCTTAAAACGATGTTTGTGATGATTGAAATATTGATCAAAAACTCTATGGTAACGAATTTGACATTTGGTAACGGATTTGACCAGTAACGGACTTGACATTTCAACCAAAATGTCAAATTATGGCTAGGTTGTCGAATTTAAAAATTGAACTACAATATGCATTTTCTTAGAGTTGTATAATGGACAATATTTAGGGGTGTAAGTTTAGAAAAAGGAAAAATTAATACTAAAATCTTTGGTAACGGACTTGACAAAGAATAAAAATACGCACCTGGAAAAAATTTTGTGCGAAACGCCACAGCAATACTTCTCGACTCAGGGAAACAAAATGGTACAAAATAGTTACGTCACTAATTTGTTAAGTTAACTGAATACGTGTTACCATCTTTTGATTTCAATAAATACCTTTTTTAGCTAAAATAATCTTAGGGTAACGGACTTGACAAGAACTTCCGGACAAAATATATTCATACATTTCTTATTGAAATAAAATTACTATTGTCAATATTTATCATGAATACCATATGGGTCATTCTACGCTATTTGAATTCAGACGGCCAATGGAAAAACTTCATGTAAAACTGATTTTATTAATGTTTTTATATGCAGAAGCATTACAGACTATTATCTTTTATATGGACCACCCAATTAATTCACTGCAATTATTTTATTTTAGCATTTACAGCCGAAAATAAGCATAAATGTATACACCCCTGGCCTGTCCAAATACTAGTTTTTATACAAACATGTTCGACGCTCGATTTTTGCTAACGTGGCATAATGTTTTTTGCCATAATCATATACTTACATTAACAGAGAAACCTATTTCATCAGTAAACATTGAAAAAATATTTATTATTATTTAAAAAAAATACACTTTTCAACGGGCCATATCAACAGTGTCACCTCCACCTGGCGAACTTCAAAGACTGACATTTAGCATAAAAAATGCATAAGAATGATGTTGATTGCGAATAACCAGTGTAATGCTGAGTAAAGTTAAAAGCAAGCTAAGAGGTTTTAAAAAAAATCGAATATTATTGCATCGGTTCTTGTTGAAAGTGCCTCTAAGCTTACTGCGCCAGTCGCTGTAGTATTTCCCCTGGTAAGTATAACTTTAGATATTTCATTGTTAAATAAGTTTGCGCATGTACAATGTAATGCTTATTGTGTGCAGACATCACGGTTTACTTGAAGTTCTGGTGAGAAGAACGCGTGATGCTGTTTTTATAGGTAATGTGTGATTTTGTCACTTCTCTGGCGTCACACCCCTGGCATTTTTGTTCAAAAAAAGGATAAATATACATTAAAACTGTGTTATAAGCATAATTAATTTCATTTTTAATCCTAATTGCCCCTGTGAAAGTAATTTGAATGAACGTAAATAATGCGGGAAGTATTTTTATTTGGGATATGCGGTGCGACTTGTATGCAACATGTCGCATTTTCGGGATTAATTTTTTTCATTTTATTACAACGCGAATTTTTTTTTGAATACAGGTCTTATAGAAATGAGTCCATACTATGATTTTACACCGAAAAATAAGTGAAATAATTGTAAATCAAACCAGAATTCCGTCAATAGTGTCACTCCCCTGGCAACGCATTTTCCCCTGGTATCGATAAACCCCCCAAAAATTGAAATTTCGTCTGGCCCTTAACACTACAATCATAAAAATAGCGGCTACTAGTGGTATAATGAGTGTGAAATTGAACAGATTATTTTTTCTTTGGGGACACAAAAAACGCATTGATCGTAGAATCACCCATATACTAAGAGTCAATATATAAAAATAATATGTCGCATTTACTTTTTTTGACCATTAAGTATAGGAAAAAAATAGTTGAACTTACAAAAATTGGAAATGGACAAGCGTTTATGCCTTGATTCTCATTTTTAAAGACTTATATAAAAATAAATAAATAAATTTCAATAATGTTTTGAGTGATAGAATTTTTTTCGGGGTATTTCTTGCAGAAAATAATTATTCGCATTGAATTTAAGATATACGTTATTCTTCAAAATCGTCTTTTTAACCTCCGGACAGCAAATGTAAGCAAATTTTGAAAATGACCCATATACAGATTCAAAAAGTTCATTAGATGCTATCACTAACTGCAACAACTATAGTCATCCTTTAGTTACAAAATTTGTTCAGTTGTACAATAGTCTAAAGCAAAACACTTTCGAAATTTTTTTATCTTGGGTTCCTGGTCATGTGAGAATAGCTGGCAATGAGACAGCCGATGCAGCTGCCAAGTTTGCAAATGCCTATGTCGAAGATCTCGTCCCCTTTGAAGACCTTAAAAATTGCATTGCAGACAGCCTAAACATTTCTTGGCAGCGTGACTGGAATGGAGAAATGCAAAACAAATTGCGCTCCTTCCAACCATACACAAAAGGCTTTAAATTCTTAAATGTCAATCGAAGGGAACAAGTTATAATATCTCGACTTCGCATAGGCCACACCAGGTTCACTCACAAATACCTTCTTTGCCACGAACCAGCTCCAATATGTAATAACTGTAATGTCATTCAGACAGTGCTGCATATTTTATGCAACTGCCCAAATTTTAATCATATACGTTTTAAATATTTTAATAATTTTTATCCATCTTTGACGGAGTTACTAGGGGACACACCCCACTCCAATTTGTTCCCTTTTCTACATGAGATTGGTTTTATGTCTCTAATTTAGTAATTTTATCCTTATCCTATTGTTTGTGTTTCGCTTTGTTTTGTAAGATTTCTGGTTTTACCTACAGTTTTTAACTTCATATAAATGTCTGTATTGAGAACGTTTTTAAATTTTAAAAACTTTTATAGGTACTGTACTTTTAAAATCAGGTTTGCTATCTGTTTGCCACAGCATTGTTTGGCGCAGCATAGCCTATGAAGGCTCTTGTGCCAAAAAACCTAAAGCAACCAACCAAAAAAAAAAAAAAAAAAAAAAACACACACACACACAAAATATTAATCTTTCTTTTAAGATCTTCTCCCTTGATTTATTATTTTTTAAAGCTAAATTTAGTAATGTACTTAAATTTCCAAACCACAATGAAACCCCCCCCCCCCGTTGTCCGTTTACCTTGTCGTGGTGGGTGGGCTTGCGGTTGTGGTGTGTTACGGGGCGAGCTCTTGGCGGAGTAGTGACCCCCAGTTGCTCAAACCGCAAGTTCGGCGGGTGGGATTTTTTTCTCCCTCCTTCCCTCATCACACTCTACCAAATTTCGGAACAAGCCCAAGCCAAGGTGTGGCGACCGTGCCGATGGCTGCGTGGTACCGGGGCCAAGCGGTATCATTTACGGGAGGCTTCAGGGCTAGCTGGCGAACCCTGTCGTATGCAGCCTTACCCCTGTGTAGGGGGGCTACGCAGGGGCTCGACCCTGTCTTTTCCCCCCAGTTCTCCGGTTCATTTATGGATCCCAAAATAAACAACCTTTCTCCCCCTAGTGGGGAGCGTCAGAACGTTAAATCTAGCAATGCGAAATTTTTTTATTATAAAACGTAAAGACCCGAACTTAAATTTAACTACGGTATCTCCGTTTATCATCAATAAATCACTTTTACACCAAATAGGCGAATACGAATCAGTAAAAAA